>LOEQ01000252.1:0-15521 GCA_001685075.1 Bramus lutescens | reverse complement strand
AAAGTCGTCTTCCTTGTTGCTGATCTGTTCATGGCGGTGCCGAGCCAGGCTTTATTTAAGGTGAGATTCTGCTGTTTTCAAGCAGTCTGCAAGCGACAGTTCGAATTGAGGTGCCTGGAGTTGTGGCAGGACAGACATTAGGAAGTTCTTTCTTCTCACTGGCCAAGCTGAAAAGCTAGTAGCCAAGACTGTAACCCAAAGAGTCATTACACTCCAGAGAACTATCAAGACCAAGCCTCGCATGCAGCGGTGGGACCTGGTGGATTGGTCTCGAAGGCAGAGGGTTGGAGGGCCAACCACTTGCTGGAAGGGAAGTCCCCCAGAGATGGAGGTCACCAAAGTCATTTTAAATGGCAAAGACTGCTCTTTCCTTAGAGACGGTGACATTCAATAGTGACACATGAAGCCGCCAATTCCAAGGATACTCTGAAATCTTTCGTTGTATGAATAATTTCCACATCTCTTTTCTAATAAATTGATGATATCCAAGCTAAACACATCCAGGGCATCTAAAATTTGTTCATCATATCCATATAAATATTCCCAAACAAAATAGGTAAATAAAAAGTACTAGAAAACCACATAACTCTCTCCTTCCTAGCTAAGTGTTGTGGTACATGTTTGTAATCCCAGAACTGGAAAGGTTGAAGTTTGTTCCCAGTTGCATAGAAAGAAAGAAAGAAAGAAAGAAAGAAAGAAAGAAAGAAAGGAAGGAAGGAAAAAAGAAAGAGAAAAAGAAAGAAAAGAAAAACAAAACAAAAACCCAAAGAAAATAACAAACATGCATTCTTTAAGAGTGGGGATAGCAGGAACTAACACAGAGATCCACAACTACACAGTGTACAGAGAGACTGGGGACCACACAGTCCTAAAAGGGAAGTCATCATCACAGCCCTCGTCTCAAGGCTCAGGGAACCCTGTGGAAGAGGAGGCAGAATGATTATAAGAGCCAGAGGGATGAATGACACCAAAGAAACAGTGTCTTCCAGACCAACAGGGCCGACACACGCATGAACCCACAGAGACTGTGGAAGCACACAAGTGCAAGCCAGACAGGGTCCCACACTCAGAGGCAAGTGTGGGCATGGGCTTTCACCCCTAGCCAAGAAGCTATTTCAACTGATACCAAGGAAAAATCAGCTTTCTCCAATGGAGTCTTACTGGGTATATCCAGCCACACCTCAGGACAGGACACTTGCTTGGCTGATCAACACAAAACCAATTCAGTGGTATTTGTGTAGACTTTTTGTCTCAGTTTTCTTTGTTGGAGCTCTCTCTCTCTCTCTCTCTCTCTCTCTCTCTCTCTCTGTCTTATCAGTCTTCTGCTTGTTTGTTTCAATTTTAATTTTTATGAATTTTTGGTTGTTGTTCTTTGTTTATTTTTTTCGAGACAGGGTTTCACTGTGTAACAGCCCTGTCCTGGAACTTGCTTTGTGAACCAGGTTGGCCCCGAACACAGAGATCTGCCTGCCTCTGCCTCCTGAGTGCTGGAATTACAGGCATGTACCACCATTGCCTGGCTGGAGTTTGTTTTGTGTGTAGAGTTTCTTGTTTTTGTTGTCTGTTTTATTTTGTTTTAAGAGAGGGAGAGGAAGCAAGAACATAAGGGTATGTAGAAAGGTGGGAAAGATCTGAGAGAAACTGGGGGAAAGGGAAAACATGATCAGAATGTATTGCCTGAGAAAAATGTTCTTCAATTAAAAAACAAGAGTGTGGGCCAGGGGCTGGAGAGATGGTTCAGTGGTTGAGAGCACACACTGTTGTTGCGGAGGACTGGAGTCTGGTTTCCAGCTTACAATGGCTGCAACTCTAGCTCCAGGGGGATCCAGCTCCTCTGGCTTCTTTGGCACCTGCACTCACGTGCACATACCATCCCCACTATAGTACTCATAATTAAAAGATAATAAAAATGAATCTTTAATGAGCATGTCATGAAGGAATAGTGAATGGCCTCAGGGCTGCTTGCCTGCTGGCCCAGGACTATAACCTAGGGCCTCTACTTTCCCCTGCTAGCTTCAGTCCTTAGCGACTACACAAACTCACCCAGCGCCTTGCCTTTCCCTTTCATGATGCTAGTCGCACCGGTGCAGTACATCTGCCCCACTTGTCTGGGGTTAGGCTTGTTGCCTCTGACAAACCTTTGACATACTACTTGGTAGAGTGCAGGCAATCAATGTACATTAGTGTAATGGATGGGATTCTCAAACTAGTGTCCCTTGTGTGAGTCCAATTTGTGAGCATGGATTCATTACATTAGGGAGTGGCCTCTGGCACCTCTCCTCATTTCCCCTACATCTTTTTTTTCTTAATTCCAAAGCTGTGGTCCTCCAGGAAAAGGGAGGAAGTGCGATGTTTGCTTTCCCCTAAGACTCTCCCTGTGAGTCCCTTTGTGACCTTCATTCTCTGCTGTCTTACCTAAACCTTCCTCAAAATGCAGTCCACAAAATGGCTGCCCCTTCCCATTTTGTAGATACCAAGAAGGAGCCAACAGGAGCCAATGTCAAGGAGGAGAGGCCAGGGAAACCAGCTAGAATCACATTAGGGGTGGTCAGAGGCAACCCATATCTCCTTCCCCCTCCAGCCAAAGCAGGAACGATCTAAGCCGCAACATTTTGCCTCCATGCTGGGTGGTCCATGCTCCACATGTTGGTAGACATTGTCTTGTTCATGTGGGAGCTCCATGCTGATGGTCACCTGTGACTTTTTGTTGCAAAGTATACCCTCCAGGTTATAATCCTACAATTCTGCTACTTCAATGCCCCTGCCCATAGTTCTTAAATATTTTAGGTAAAAAATAGCATTAGTTGCTTATCCTTTTGGTCTAGAACCAGACCTCTTTCTTCTCACGTGGTGTGATGTGGTACAGTACACCAGAAAGATGGGCTTGGTTTGTTTTCACTTGGACTTAGGTGTGAGTTCTGATTTTCCTCTTTACTGACCATGTGGTTTTGAGTACCTTTCTTTGAGTAAAATAGAGAGCAATACAGTAAGAACCTAAAAACATTATAATGGCTTCAGCTAGGAATACTCTATGGTTGAGTGTGTCTTTAACATATATGAGGCACTGGATGGGCTCATACTGAAGGGACTGAACATACATGTTATCATGACTAATTGCTGTGCTGCACATAAGGTGCCTGGCACATGCTCAGTGCTTTAAAGGGACTCAGAGTGTTCAGTTGTCATTATTGACTTAAAAGCTAGTGTTCAGTTCTTAACAGGCTGTCATAATTGAAAGGGAGTTTCCTCTACTGATGTCCTTTGGAGTGGCTTTTCACGGCCTGCAGAAACATTCTCCACTGAGTCTAAGTTCATATTATTTTCTTTTGCTTTCTTCCCACTGTGTAGCTCTCTTACTTGGCAGGAAGTTCATGCTCTCCCAGGGAGGCATCTTGGATGAAAGCTCTGTTTATGCTCTGCGTTTGTTTGCTCGGGACCTTTGCTTAGCATTCTTTCCAAAGAACTCTGTCTACTTAAGACTTAGGCTTGTGCTTCCCTCTGCGCGATCCCGCCTTTGCTTTCTTAATTGACTTTGTGGTTGCTTTGTGGAGGGCCGTGTGGAAAAGTTAGCAATGCTGTTGTACTCGCTTTCTTTTCCGGGACCTCTTAGAATGACTTATTTAGAGAGAGTGTTGCACAAGCCAGCAGAATGAAGCTCCTACAAGGTGGAAAGCCTGGAGAGCTGGAAGTGGGGTTGGGAGGCATGTCAGTTGGGAAAGCAGGGAGGGTTCTGGAGAGGGCAGGATTGAGACAGAGAGGGAATAGTCAAGGAGAGAGCAGCTTCCTCAGCCTGATTTGCAAGGAGTCCCATGACCTGTGTTGAAGCCAGAACTACACCTCAAACAAGTCCTAAAATAGCTCATAAAATAAGTAGAAGAATTTGAAGAAAGTTACCCATGATTCACTTTACCCCCCGCACCCCCAGTTTGAAGAACCAGCAAGTTAAATATGAGAGTGGGTTTTCTGACTGTCCCCCATTTGTTCTGTGCCGATGCGGGTCTCTGTATCCATGAACAGAAAGCAGAGTTTTGAGACTTTCTGGACTTCATCTGAACTTCAAATATGAGAGAAATTCTGGAAAAGGGGAAAGATAAAGGAGTTAAAGTCAAGCAGAAAAAGTTTACTGCAGTGTAAAAACAAAACGGGAACCTTGGACTTGGTTCTGGGGGTGGGGAGAGTGAATGCACTCTCTTATTCTAGGACACCATGAGGCTTTGAGGGAAGAGGTTCTTGAATATTTTGTCCACGTTTGATTTTGACAATGACATTTTGCTGTTAAGAATCTTTAACTATACTTTATTTATTATCTATTTATTTTTTGTTTGTGGGGTGTTTTGTGTGTGTATTCTTCATATACACAAGGGTGCAGTTATATTTGCCTTCCTCCATCTCTACCATTTTGTCTTGAGACAGGGTTTCTCACTAAACTAGAAGCTCCATTTTGGGTAGGATGACTGGGCAGAGAGCACTCAGGTCCACCTGTCTCTGCTCCCAAACGCTAGGGTTCCAAGGCAATGCGTCTCCATTCGTCTCTGCTCCCTAGTGCTGGGATTCCAAGATGATGTGTCTGGCTTTTTACAATGGTTATGGGGATTTGAACTCAGGTTCTTTGGCTTTCAGAATAAGCATTCTTATCCACTGAGTCATCTCCCAGCCCCCAGACTTTATCGTCTAGAAACTCTATTTGATTATATGTCTGACTCAGTTTACCATTTTATTCCCAGAGCTCACAGTCCATGTAGGCGATTCAACTGAGATGGGATGTTTTTTCCAGAGCACAAAAAAGAAGCATGTGACCAAGGTGGAATGGATGTTCTCTTCCGGAAAGCATGCCACGGTAAGAGGGAGGAAGCCTCACTGTAGAGAGCTCTGGCTGGAGGCAGGGGAGGCAGGGAGAGGGGAATCAGGTATCAGGTACCATGTGATGGGCATATGGTGGGTGACATCACAAAGGCCCGGCTTGGTAGTTTTTCAGATCTGGCCTCCTGCTTTAGCTAGGCACTTGTCTGGACAAGTTTGGCTTCTTGGTGGGAAATATGATTCTGTTGAAGAGAAGGAGAAGGAATGAGGGAGGAGAAAATGGAAGAGGAGGGGACAGGAGGAAGAAAAGAGTGGGGAAGGAAGGAGGAGGGAGGTGAGAAAGAGGAGGAAGGTGAAGAGAGGAGGAGGAGGAAGTGTGGGAGGGAAAGGGGAAGGAGGAGGCAGAGGAAGAGGTGATTGCCTAAATGTTCAAGTTTCTAAGACACCGCTGTGCAGTGGGACATGGGAAGCACTTTGTACATGACGTGGATGCTGCATTTGTGACTCTCTTCACCCCCTCTTCCGTGTACAACCTTCGTCAGAGCAAAGTGAGGTGCTTTTCGTGGCCTAACCCAGAAAGCAATGGGCTAGGCATAAGAGCACAACTACATTATTGTCCTACTGTGTGCTATTTCTGTAAGCTTTGCCTGGTTGCTGCTCCATTACTCACTTTGTGTGATGGAGAGGTTTTTTGGTTTTTTTTTTCATCTTTATAAACTTTCCAGGGCTTCTTCATATTGGTAGACCTTTGGGAGCCAGAGTGAAGGATAATTCATAGGAACTGTAAAGCATAAATAGCAAGTTAGTCACTGAACTAACAGATCTCAACGATGACATGGTGGTGTATTTAGGGATCAAAATGTGTAACGAGGGCTAGCAAGATGGCCCTCACTTGCTACCCAGCTATATGACCTGAGTTCAGTCCCTGGGTCCCATAGGATAGAAGGAGGGAACAGAGTTTTCCAGGCTGTTCTCTGACTTTTTACATTCACACCATGCAGCTGCCCCTCAACAGATAAATGTAATGAAAACATATTATTAGTGACATCTTAGTTGACTTATTGATAGACATTAAAGGGCAAAGTTTTATAGATGATTTCAGTTTTGTAAATTAAAGTGTATTCCAGGTAATCTCAGTAATGAAGTCATTCACAGTTACCTGATTCTTGGATGCTATTTGAGGGCATCAAAAAGGGTGACATCAAGCCGTGTAGTGGTGGTGCACACTTTTAATCTCAGCACTCGGGAGGCAGAAGCAGGCTGATCTCTGTGAGGCCAGCCTAGTCTACAAGAGCTAGTTCCAGGACAGGTTCTGAAGCTAGAGAAACCCTATCTCAAAAAACAAAAACAAACAAACAAACAAAAGGGTGGTATCGTAGTAGATGGTGGGGGATGATATGTAGTCCTAAGTTCACTCCTAAGGGCTTGTCAGGCTTTTAAGTTTTTATTTATTTATTTGCTTTATTTTCTGTGCATGAGTGCTCTCCTTTCATGTGTGCATATGTACCACATGCATGGCTGGTGTCCATGGAGCGAGGGAAGAAGGCGTTTGACTCCCTGGAACTGGAGAACAGATGTTTGTGAGTCATTTTGTGGGTGCTGGGAACTGAACCTGGGTCCTCTGTAAGAACGAGTGCTGTTAACTACTGAGATGACTGGACCAGCAGATAGTACTTATTGGCAGTTTCCTAAGTGGGATATGGTCTCGAGAAGAAGGTAAAGGAAGCTAGGAAAGTTTGGCGTTAGGATGTCTAGCACAAGCTCATGGCTCCCACAGCAAGTTTACTAAGAAGTGCAGCACCTTATACCATACTTTTAGGAGAGAACCGGGACAGAGTCTTCAGAAACTGTAATGCAATGGGCTGAAGTCAGCAGGAAGCTAATCAGGCTGTGTTTCCCAAGGGGACATTATAGACTGAGCACACATCAGCCCTGGGGCTGATAACGATAGCCTTTTAGAGTGGGAGGGGTTGGGCTCTCAGGATCTGAAGCCACAGCATCCTCATGGCCCTGGCTCCAGGCCATTCTGGGCTCTGCCAAGCCTGTTCCCGGTTGTAGAGAAGGAACTCTGTTCCTCCTCTGTACATCAGGGAAAGCCTTGGATCAGCCCAGCCCTCAGCACTGAATCCATCTCTCCAGCCCCCATTGTCACGCAGTTCTATGTCATCCAGCAAATGAGTCACAGCAGAAAGAAGAGCTGGGGGCAAGTCTCTCTGTTTGTGTTTCTGGCCATGGTTTCAGTCCTTACCATGATTACCCATCACCAAATATCCACACACCTCTGTAAAACATCTCAACATTCATTATTTTAAAGACCTTTTCCTGGCCTGGTGGTGAAGGCACACGCCTTTAATCCCAGCACTCAGGAGGCAGAGGCAGGCGGATCTCTGTGAGTTCAAGGCCACCCTGGTCTACAGAGTGAGTTCCAGGACAGACAGGGCTATACAGAGAAACCCTGTCTTGAAAAAACCCAAACCAAAACAAAGACCCTGTCCTGATGGGACAGTAACAGTAAAGATGGGGGGGGGGATTCACAGTGAGACAGTGTTCTTGGGGAAGGGGATCCGGGGGTCTTTCAAGAAGACTATATAAAACAAGAAAGAGCCGAAGAACCAGTAGGCAGAGCTCTGTGGTTGTTATTCTATGTAGACAGTCAGGGAAGCCGCATCAAGGTGGCATTTAGGTAGTGGTCTGAAGAAAGTGAGGGGGGAGAAGCAGAGGGTTCCAGTTACAGGACTAGCAAGAGCAGTAGCTCTGAGACCAGTATCCAGGAAGTAGCTGGGTGACTGTGTGACTAGATCTAGGGAAGACAAACTGAAAATAGGTGTGAGAGAGGGAAAAGAGACAGGGGGCAAATGGTATAGGGCCTGTAGGAGAAATGAGGGGCCGGGGAAGGTTTAGAGCAGAGGAATGGCATGCTGGATCTCATCCGCTGAGGGTAGACTGGAGGGAAGTGTGCGTAGGGAATCAGACAGGTGAGAAAGCCCTTGCAGAAGAGATGCCCCTCATAGTGATGAAGTATGCTTGGGCCTGGCGTGACGGCAGCAGGGGAGCTGAGAGGGCTGGTCTGGGATGTGATTTGAAGGCAGAGGGCACAGGACTTTCTGACAAGTTTGATATCTCCATCTCTTTGTATCTCTCTGTCTCTGCTTCTCTGTATCCATCTCTGTGTGTGTCTCTGTCTCAATCACTCTCTCTCTCTCTCTCTCTTCTGGAAAAGAGATGAGTGAAATAATTTTACTTTATATTCTTATTCTCTGTCCCTGTCTCTCTCTCTCTGTCTCTCTCCGTGTCTCTGTCTCTATGTGTGACTCTGTCTCTATGTGTGACTCTGTCTCTATCTCTCTCTGTCTCTCTCTGTCCCCGTCTCTCTCTCTGTCTCCCTCTCTCTCTGTCTCTCTCTGTGTCTCTGTCTCTATGTGTGACTCTGTCTCTCTCTCTGTCTCCATCTCTCTCTCTCTCTGTCTCCGTCTCTCTCTGTTTCTCTGTCTCTGCCTTTCTCAACTTTATCTCTGATGCTTGGGGTTGAACTCAGGATTTCGCATATACTAGGCAAGCACTTTGCTCCAGGATTATAACCTTTTCCATCTTTTTACTCTCTATTCGGAGACAGAGTCTGGCTAAATTACTACTCACTTGAACCTGTTATCCTCTAGCCTCAGCCTCCTAAATAGCTAGGGTTATAGGCCAGAGTCACCAACCCCTTCTAAACCACTTCTTCCGATGGAACAGTTGTTTGTGGTTTGGTGTCACTCTCACCAGTGCACACGTGTTTGCACATGTGCATGTGAACAAGACTTTGTGTTATCTAACACTCGCTCTTCCTGCCCTCATATGGCAGGGACTTGTCAGCTCTGAGGTCTCCCCCACCACACACCCTGCAGTCTTCCAACCTCATGCTTTTGACCTTTCCTTTAGGAGGAAGTTGTCCTGCGCTATGACTCCAACGTGCCTCGTGGGCACTTCCAGAGCCAAGGCCGCTTCCAAAACCGTGTGAACCTGATGGGCAACCTCTCCTACAACGACGGCTCTATCATGTTTCAAACAGTGAAGCTGTCTGACCAAGGGACCTACACCTGTTGCATCTACCTGGGGAAGCTGGAGTCCAGGAAAACCACTGTGTTGCGTGTGATCCAGGAAGAACCTCAAAGTATCCAACATTTGGGTAAAGGGGGCTGAGGGGTGATGCGTGACAGTAGGGTCATGTCTGGAGTGAGTCAGGGAGGCCCTGGGCATGCCCAGTGGAAGAAGGTGTTGCTCCCAGGGGCTGGCCTTGGACTTGTACAGCCCTGAAGGTGATGCCTCCACCAGCCCGGCTCACCAGATGCCTGGGCTCACCTTGCCCTAGTTCTGCCGGGTATTAGGTATGAAAAAGGGCACTAACATGGTGAACACCAAATCTCTGCCAAACCTCACTTGTGGCCTGTGTGGTCTACTGCTGTAAAGGCACGGGAGCTCAGAGGTGGAGCAGTGGAGTGGAGATCCCAAGTCATGTTTTCTTGACTCTGAGGGAATCGCACATACTTGTGAAGGGAAAGGGTCCTAAGCTGCAAGAGACAACGCAACGGAGAGGAAACAGGAAGGTTCCAGAATGAGAGATGGAGGGGTTTCTGATGATGAAAGGCAAGCAGTGTGCCCTGTTGAGAATAAAGGCTTAATGGTGAAGCAGGTTGTGCGAGGTGAGGGTTAAGTCATAACTCAGTTAGCAGCCAGGATGTGGCCTGTGCACTTTGGCTCTCACTGGGGCCTGAAGCAGCTGGCTGTGGTTGGCTAAGGGTGGGGGAGATGACTAGAAAGGGAAGTACCTCAGTGTCTCAGGCCAGAGGCTCTTCAAGAAGTTCCTTCACCCCTGTGTGTGCTCCATTCTCACGAGCCTTCCTTCCACTCCACAGAAAAAAACACACCAACGTGGGGAGTAGGGGCTCGCCTCCTTCCGAGACCACGCCACCCACAGACACGTCTGCGCCTGCTCCCATTCTTATCTCACACACCATCCTGGGGCAGACGGGCTCCTTCCTGCCCTGGGTGCATCTCGTCCTGTGCATCACCCGCCTCTCTGCTGGGGAGTCTCTAGGCGTGGATCTTTGAGTGTGTGCTTTCTGCCGTTCTCCCCACTCATATCCAGTTCTGTTCTTTCTGCCGGTGCCGCACAACTCTCAACCAAAGATTCTGTTTCTCTGCAGGCTCATGCAACCAGGTCTGCTCTAGCTTCCATCACCAGTGGCATGCGAGTCCTCCATCCCCAGCCTTCCCCAGCACAGTGATAGAAGATGCTGCCTTTCTACATTCTAGATTGGGCACAATTAGATGGGCACAAATGTTTGTAAACAGCCGTATGTGTCCCTTGATAGCTGAGGAAATTTGGTTCCAGGACTTTCTCCTCCCTTGAAAACACCAAAATCGGTGGGTGCTTAAATTCCTGTAAAAATGCCATATAAAAAAAAGGTATTTGTTTATTAAAGACACATAGCCTCCTGTATATTCAAAATCACCTCTAGATTACTGATACTACCCAATATAAGTAATTGTTACCCCATATGCTTAGGGAGTGGCAAGAGAAAAGGCCTTCACATATTCAACACAGATAATAGTTCTTCAGTTGGTTGACTCCAAGCATGCGGACTGGCTCTTAGTCTAATAGGGATGATGTCCCCGTATCCTGATACGGGGTGCAGCCTGGCCTTCTCTTTCTGCTTCCTGACCTGTGTGCTGCTATTTGGCATATTGGGGCTCTCTGCTCTTCTAGAATACTGAGACCCTCTCAATACATTCTTAATCCCCAAGGATCGATTTCAACAACTCCTCGACTTAAGACCCATCAGCCGGTGACCCTGGATGGGAATCAGCTGGTGATGATTGTGGGGATCATCTGCACCACCCTCTTGCTGCTCCCTGTTTTGATACTCATTGTGAAGAAAACCCAGTGGAATAAGAGGTATATGACCATCCCCACCCCTTCAATCGGGAGGCCAAGTGTGTAGTCTGCCTCTAAATAAAAGGGTAAGAGTAGCCATACCACCCTAATTTGAGCCTTATCTTGCCTAATTCAAAGTGGAAGAGAGTGCCAGTGCCTTGTGATGTTACACTGATTGTTATATTTGATGTCATTGTAGGTGGCTCTGCCCCCTTTGCTCAGCACACTTCAGAAAGGCTTGGATATCACTATACCATGCCCATTCTCCTTGCTGTTATATAAAAGAGTATCAGCTCTCTCACAAATGGGGCTTTGAGTGGAACACAATTCAGATACAGACCTCACGCAAGAGCTGTAATCGTACTTATGGACTGCTTAAGAGAAGTTATGAACTGGGGAGGAGAGGGAGTCAGGAAGTCTCTAGGTAGCCCAGGCTGGCTTTGAACTCATGGTCCTCTTCTCTCACCCAGCCTCTCACTTGCAGGCACTGCAGGCTTGTACCACTATGCCTGGCTAGACATGCATTAAAGGGCCAGATTTCATTACTAGCTCTCACTTGCAGGCACTGCAGGCTTGTACCATTATGCCTGGCTTGACATGCATTAAAGGGCCAGATTTCATTACTAGCTCTCACTTGCAGGTATTGCAGGCTTGTACCACTATGCCTGGCGTGGCATGTGTTAAAGGGCCAGATTTCATCACTAGCTCTCCCAGACTCTTAGAAATGCCCAAATTCCAGGATGCTAATATTCTCTGACTACTGACAGCTCCATGCTACTCTGTTTACAGAATATTAAAGAAACATGTAGGTAGTTTAAGCTAATGCACCAGCTGAAATCACAGCCATGGAAAGACCCATAAAGACCAAGGAATGTTGGCTTTTTTCTCTCTTGCTGTGCTGGGGATTGAACCCCGAATCTTGTATATTCTAGACAAACTTTCTACCACCAAGTCACACCACCTCTGGCCTCACAACGCTGTTGTCTGAGTGGCTTTTCTCAGGGATGTGTAGATTCTTACACTAGCAACTGAGCCTGCTCAGGTCACCACTTCTCTCAGAGCTGTCTGATTTGGCATTGAACTTGCTTGGCATCTCTAAGGGTCATCACATCAGGCATGTATTTGAGCAGAAGACAGAGCCAGATAGTGTAAGTTCCACTCCCAGTTTATGTCCATACTCTGGGCCTCAGTGTCATGAAAAATCATTCTAAAGAACTACAGCTATCCTGAGATTCCCGCCTCAATACTGTCACTGCAACTTTGCTGCTCATAAAAATCTGGAGTCATTTTGAGTACGGTATCTTTTGGGAAAGCACTGATTGAATGAATGAATTGCCTTCCATTGAATAGACCATCACACACATGCCAGCGTGTAATGACATGGAATGGTAGCCAAGAAGGCTGTAAGGAAAAAATGCACACCATGATCTCGATTGTATAGAAAGGGAGCAATACGGTGTTCATGCCAGGAACCTAAACACTGGATATGTTTTGTCTGGGAGTCTCCTTAGCCTGTTATTGACAGGGGTTCTGAAGGATAGTTCTGAGGCATTATCAGACATTGACGATAATGATCCTGTCTGCTAAGGGGACCACTTGGAAACCTCAATGTCCAACTGTATAATTTTGTAGCATTTGATTTATTTAACAGTGAGAATATGTAACTTTACAATCATATGATAAAAGCATTTCCACTTGAGACAAACATGTTTTATTTTTATGCTTATAGCCTTTTTCAAAAATACCTGCCTTAGATCAAAACAAGAAAAATAAGAAGGTACATTTCATGACAAACACATGAGACAATTGGCCGAGAGATCAAAGTCTAAGGGCCTGATCAGGCAAGGGTCAGAGCACACAGCCTGGGGAGTGCTGGGGCGGTTTAGCTTGGTTGTCACTGAGGAGGCCACAGACCTGGGAAATGTGGTCTTGCTGGATGGGTGTTGCTCACTGGGGCTTCCAGTTCTCAGCGCTGAGAACAAGATAGTGAAGTCAAACGCATGGGCTCTCTCTATTCAGTGATTTAAAATTATATTACCTTCTTTGTTCACACTTCCTCCCCTCCCATCCTCTCCCCTCCCCTCCCTTCCCCTCTACTCTTCTTCTCCCCTCTCTTCTTTTTAAAATGAGGTCTCTTGGGCCAGCGAGATGTCCTGAGATCAGCTCCCAGAATCCATATGAAAAGTCAGATACATGGCTTGCATTTGTAATCCCAGCTCTCCCATGGTGGGATGAGATGTGGAGACAGGAGAGGCACCTGGAAGCTAACCGGTCAGTTTGCTTGGCATAGGCAGAGGGAGTAGAAACAGCAAGAGAGACTGTCTCAACAAGGTGGAAAGAGTGAACAGGGTATTAAAAGTTGTCCTCTGACCTCCATAACACATGCTGTAACTTAACTTGAGTGTGCTCTCACTCACTCACACACAAACAGTAGTGATGATGATGATACTCATGATAGTAATCATGAATTTAAAATGGGGGTCTCCACATACTGCCCAGGCTGGACTTGAACTCCTGGTTCCATGCTTCAGGAGTAGCTGGGGCTTCAAGATGCCACTGCACCCAGCTATCCTCTACCTCCCACTCTGGGATGGAGGTGAGAATGAAAACAGAGGCAATGTCACATTTCAGCCTCAGCTATGCCCAAAGTAGCTTCCTACTTCCTACCAGAAGAGATGCTCTATATATATTTAGTTCCTCCCAAGGGTCTCTCCATAAAGTGATGCAAAGGCCCTTTGTGACGACGTGGTGTCCCACTGGATGCAAAAGATCCATTTAGTGTAGGGCCTTTCTAGGTATACTTAAATCAGTGTACCTCATGAGGTTCAGAGTGTTAATTCTATGTACTTTTCATCTCTTACAGTTCAGTGAGTTCTATGGCTTCCTTGAAGAGCCTGGAGAGCAAAGAGAAGGCAAACCCAGAGGTGAGAGGACAATTTGCAGCCTGAGGAGGACACGAATGTACGCATACTCCAGCAAGAAACACTGAGAAATGGAGCGTGGAGGCCCTCCGTCACTTACTCGTTAGTCTCAGCTCCTGGCTCCCAGACCACAGCTCTGTGCACAGTAGTGGCTCAGGAAGCCTTTATCATTGCTGTGGAGGAACGGGCTGGGGCAGTAGCCTGGGCCAGATCAGCCCTGGGGAGCAGAAAAAACCCTGAACCTGGAATCAGAAAGCTCTGCTACCTTCATGAGCTAAGGAGTTAATGATTAAGAGGAAGTGTGTTTAGGAGCCTTTAGAGGGGGATCAAGAATGACTTCCCCTCTGTAGTGCTTTGAAGTGGAATTATAAACAGAAACTGAGAGATTAATTTCCCCGAGTGCCTATATTCTCACCTTCCTTTCTCCCTCTTTCTCTTCTAATCCCTTCCACCTTTTATCTTTTAGACACATCTCTATGATCAGCTTTCTGAGTTTTGGGTTGCTTTTCTCCCAAGAGAGGGATTTTTGTTCAACCCGTTCCAGTCCTTAAAAGCCTAAGAATGAATCACTTTCCTACGGGTGACTTGGTGGTGAATCACAGTCCTCAGACCTCAGACTTGCGAGATGATAACAGTAGCTGATAGTGACTGCTGTCTTGCCCTGACTAATAGAAGGGCTATTCTAGAGGATGAGGTCCCCCACTACCAAGTCAATGCTTAGAGATACAAAGGTGTTTGGTTTTGAGGCTGGCATCCTTCCCTGTGAGTTAATTCAGGAAGACTGAAGTCAGGATTATCATCATTGATAACAATTCTCTGGCTCTCTGTGACCCCTTGAGCTTGGTGGCTTTGGTAGCTGACACCCTGTGAACAGGAGTAGGTGGTCCCTTTCTCGGATGAATCTTAAGAATTTTGTTTTCCCACCCGCCCCAGAAACATGTCTACTCCTCAATAAGCACGTGGGAGAAGACAGAGGAAGGACCACGTGGACAATCAGAGGCCACCTACATGACCATGGTGAGGACTATTTGGGGCCCTAGCTGGATCAGGTTTCTGGAGAGGGAGCAGGTGTCAGGAAGGGGAGCTCAGGCTCTGGGAGTCAGGAATGGGCAGGCCACCTGAAGAGGTTGTTTGCTGAAGACAGACTTGGGTTTTTCTGTGTTGCTTTTTTTTTTTTTCCTAAGAAGTAGGAAGCAGGGAGGATAAACTTTGTTTAGGATTAAAGTCACTGATAGAGAGTACAAGCAGAGAAAGTAGGGGGGGGCTTCCCTCATTAGCCCAGCGCTGGTTAAATAGATGTAATAAAGCATGTTAGATCATCAGACAAGGCCTGCAGAAGAGGGAAAACAGAGGCTAGGGCTGCAGTCTGGTGTGTGGGGTCATTGTCTCCCAACAAGAAGCCCTGGGCTTGAGTCCCAGCACCATGTCAGTTGGCTGTGGTAATACAAGTCTGTATTCCCAGCACTGAAGGGGTAGATATAGGGAGATAAGAAGTCCCTGGATCGTGGTGGCTCATGCCTTTAATCCTAGCACTCAGGAGGCAGAAGCAGGCAGATCTCTGAGTTTGAGGCCAGTCTGATCTACAGAAGTGAGTTCCAGGACAGCCAGGGCTACACAGAGAAACCCTAGCTTGAAAAAAAAAAATGTTCAGGATTATTCTCAGCTGCATACTCAATTTAAGGCCAAGTTGGCTGGCGTGAGAACCCTGCCTCAAGACAAGTTGTGGGGCTGTGGAAATGGCTTGGTAAAGTGCTTGCTACACAAGCCTGAGGGACTGAGCTTGAGTCTCCAGAACCCATAAAAAGCTGTTAATGGGCTTCAGAGATGGCTCAAGGTTAAGAGCACTGGCTGCTCTCCTAGAGGTCCTGAGTTCAATTCCCAGCAAC
>LOEQ01000251.1:415594-438966 GCA_001685075.1 Bramus lutescens | reverse complement strand
GCCAGGCATTCATTAAAAAAAAAAAAAGGCTCCGTTCACTTATTTGGGAGCTGGGTGGTGGGTTCCACAAAGAGGAAAGAACAAAGATTATAAAAACAACCAACCACAAAAATGCCTCAATAAGTTCAGGCTATAGGCAAGCCAGTAAGCAACACTCCCTCAATGGCCTTTGCATTAGCCCTTGACTCCAGGCCCCTGCCCTGTTTGAGTTTCTGCCATGACTTCCTTCATTGATAGGTGATGATGTAGAAGTGTCAGCCAAATAAACTCCCCAACTTGTTTTTTGGTCATGGTATTTTATCACAGCAACTAGAACACCTGGAGACCCCATGCAGTCATTGGGGCTCCTGCAGCAGGTGTCTGGATCCCATAGCCCTTATAAAAGACCCTTAGACACTGAGATTACTAAAAAAGCATCAACTCATTTTTGCCCAAAGGCAACTAAAAGCCTGGCATCCCTGCTCTAAGGTTTCATCTGGTTCCTTTAGGTACTCTACTATCAGCTTTTAAAACATTGTGCTCCAGACCCACGAAAGGTGCCCTTCTCACTGTCCCGAACCTGCAGCCACTTTAGGTTCCAGGCACAAGCAACAAGACTAGTGGATAAACATCTCTACTGAAAGACTGAGACTACCCACAAGCATCAGGGAACCTGAGCCGACTGACTGCCCCTCCAAACCAGGGCAGTTGTCCAACCATAGAGCAGGAGACCATTTCCTGAGATCTACTTTGTCCCCTCGTACAGTAAGGATTCTTGGACCACACTATAAAAATAATACAGAGACAGTTATCAACTAGTCTGCAACATGCCCAAAAAAATGCTTGCTTATGCATGCCTTTGACTCCTCTCCAATTCTATTTACATCTAAAGGCTAGGCCAGTACCCCAAAGATGGACTTGGGATCACTGAACCCACTGTGCCACGCTGATCAAATCTCTCCCTGCTTTTCACCATCACTGGTCTTTTTAGTGAGTGGATTGGGTTGCTAATCCTATCCTATTGAGTCTGGCAGATGCCAGCCTCTCCCAAAGCTCTGGTGGTACCCGAGGAGCACACAACTCCATTTCCCTGCTGCTCGCCTGAGCAATCACGTTGTCAATCACTGGGCAGCTTCCAGTACTGCTTCCATACTCCATTCTTGGTTAAAACGCGAATCTTCACTTATTAAATAAATATGCAGTTTGTTTGGTTTTCCTTGACCATGAACCCGTGCAGCTGAACAGAGAAAGGCCCCTCCACAGCTCATCTCATGGTTTTTCTGTTCATTGGATCTTGTGTAAGAAACCACCATGCAACTCCTGACTCAAGCTACTGTCTTTGTCTTTACTTATCAATATCCGTGCAGAGCCCAGCAGTAATGGCCCCTGTGGTCAATGAGCATGGCTGCACAGAGACCAGATGACACCCTTCAGAGACCATACACTGGCTGCTAGGTTGTGCCAGTGGGCAGAGGCTCAGAGGGATATTAGCCAGGCTTTGATTCCTCCCCACATGGGTAAAGTGCACCTGTTCCTAGTGTAGGAGCGCAAAACCAAAGCCAACATTCAAACCAGGGAGTGGAAGATGGCAGTCTGGTAGGGACTATGCCTGAAAGCCTCAGTGTGAAGATCACAGAGACCACTGGGATTCATGAGAGGAAACATAGATAGATATGCCTCCAACAGAGATGATCACGGGATTTCTGGTCATCCCTCACCCACAAGGCACAGACTACAGTCTTCCCTGTTCACACTTCTTGTTGGCCACGTGTTTGCATCATCACAACCCTTCCTTCCTCTACCCTTCAAATGATCTCTTTCCTTTTCAGGATAAGGTGCCCAGTGTGCCTTGGATCCAACCCTTCCACATCACCCCAGTCCTCCAGCTGACAGCCATCTCTCTGGTAACAGAAAGACCAGCCCCCAGATGACTGGAACTTTATCTGCTGTGTCCTAGTGAATCGGATCTCTTCCCCATCTTGGTGGGGAGTGGGTTGAGATATTTCAGGAGCAGCTTTCAATCATTCTTCCTATCACAAGGCAGAAGAAAGACACTTCTTGTAATTATGTGTTACACGTGAAGCATTCAAAGATGGCCAGACCTAGTTTGCAGCCTTACATGTCTCTTTAAATTAGTGATGAATTCTTAAAGGGATTCTTAGTCATTAATTACAATTAAGTCCACCAATTGTCATGCCAAAGAACATTCCTGACCTGTTCTCTGAAGCTTGATCAATTTGCTTAATGGATGTCACTACACCAGCCAGTGGGTTGGGGGAGCTTGATGATAAATGACGTGGCAATCCCCGGAGTCCCTGGACGTCACCAGGACCTGCCTTAATGTTTGTCCTAGAACATGCCCTTCACCACAAACACTTCACACTGAGAGTGACTCAGATGACCACATGGGAAGGAGGCCATGTCCAAGGGCCAGGGCTAACAGAGGCAGTAGCAGTAGTGCAGGAAGAGACCAGACACAGCAATGGCGCCCTAAGCCCAAAAGTAAAGCCCTTAGCAATTGCTAAAGGTTCATAAGTTTGTCTCTAAAAGAGCTGATGTTCAGGCTTTCAGCAGACTTACCCAAATGGGTATGTGATACCCAGAGTTGGTCTGAGTGATGCTGGACATAGATGGCACCCTCATGGCTCCATTATGACTCTCTGGGGACATGGTGATCCAACACTGAATGCTCCACCTCTGATGCTGAGGTGATGCCAGTATGTCTGGGGATGAAGGACAGCTGCTCTGAGGCTGCACACCTGGGTCAGCCCTCGCCACTGCATGCAATGGATGCTCACTGAGCCCGCCCACACTCTGAGCCTAGCGTTAAGTAAGAGTCTGCTCAGTTTCCAGGGTGTTGGGATAGATGGCTGGCCAGGAACCTGCTTGTGAAAGACAAGAAGAACAAATGCTCCCTGCTGCTTTGACTTTGAGACCCCACCTCCTGGATGGATGATGAGCCCACAGAGGAGAGGAGAAGCTGAGCCCCTTTGTGCTGCCCCCCCAACTCATTTCCTGTAGAGATGCTTGTGTGGTGAAAGTGGAGATGCTCCTGGGCTTTGAGTGAATAACCACCTTAAGAACAGGAACAGGGCAATAAGCTCTTGTTTTCATGGTTTCTGATAATCCTGCGATTTTCCTCTGGTTCATCTTTTAAACTACCTGACATCTTCTTCACCATGTGTTCCATCCATAAGCAGGATGATCCCTGTGATTGGTTTTAGCACTTCGTGGTCATTCTGAAGACTTCAGATAGCTCTGCCGGCCACGGCTCTGGAATGCTGACTCTTTTTCTTTTCTTTTTCTTTTTTTTTTAATTTGGTGCTGTGGAACCCAACATTTTTTTTTTTGGTCTGTCTTACTCTCTATGTCTCTTTTGTGGGAATTCCAGGTATTCTGGGAGGTTAAAACACAACATAGCCATAACACAGTGTACTTGTCTGCCAGGACCAAATGACTTTGATTCCACACACTGGTAAATATATAGACTTAATATGTCAGGGGTTAGCACCCTAAAATCAGAAACGCCGACCAAAAATCAGCACAGAGATGGAGGCCCCTGACTAAAGCGACAGCCTTTGTCAGATCCAACTTACAAAGAGATAACAGTTGTGGCCTGCCCCTCCCTTTGGAGCCAGGAGACTTACTTCAGCCTGAATGTGATCCTGCTTCAAAACTCACGCCTCTAACTTGAGTTTAGGGCCCGATCCAGTTAGGTTTCTACTGTTGTGATAAAGATCATGACCGAAAGCAACTTGGAAAGAAAAGGGTTACTTAGCTTTACTTGTTCCAGTCATAGTCCATCGGGGAGGGACATCAGGGCAGGACCTGGAGGTAGGACCTGAAGCAGATGCCAATTTTCATAGGATCCAGGACTGCTTGCCCAAAGATGGCAGCACCCACGGGGAACTGAGTCCTTCTACATCACTTATTAATCAAGAAAACTTCCCACTGACTTGCCTGCGGGCCAGTCTGATGGGGCATTTTTCTCAGTTGAGGTTCCCTCTTCGCAGATGACTCTAACTTGATGACTCAAGGTGACAAAAAAAATTTACCAGCACAGGGCCCCACCCACTTCTGATAAAAGAAGCTTTTCATTGCTTCCAAGCTCTACTGTGTGTTTCCATTCTATAATGGCCATCATTTCTGCATGCTTGAAGCAAGAGGAAACAGTCTATGTCAATTCATTTGATTGTATTGATTATAAGTCATAATAATATCCCCAGTGAGTGACAATAGCAACACTGCTTGTTCCTTTAGAAGTATGAGTAATTCTCTTCTGCAAGCCTCTAGGGGATGTTTCAAGTGTGGTCCCCACCACCATGCCATAAACTAGTCATCCTTATTCTGATCTTATAGTTAAGAGGCTGAGGTTCATGGAAAACAGTTGTACTTGGAGTTAGTGCTTTCTGACTTTTCAAACAGGAGAGGCCAGGGACGAGAGAGATGGCTCAGTGGTTAAGAGGCAGGTTTTGGTTCCCAGCACCTATGGAGAGCAGCTCTCAATAGACTGTGTATCCAGAGGATCTGATCTGATGCCCTCTTCTGGCCCCTGATGGTACTGTACTCACATGCACACATGCATACACACACATATACAGAGAGAAAGAGATACCTACACACAGATACACACACAAACACATATTACATATAAACACATATACACAGACACAAACACACAGACATCAGACATAAACAGAGAGAGACACACACAGACACACACATAGATAATCACACATACATATACACACAAACACACACACATTCACACACAGACAAACGCATATACACACACACAAATGGAGAGAGAGAAACACACACACAGACAAACACACATACATATGTAAACAGATATACACAGACACAAACACACAGACATACACAAAGAGACACACAGAGAGACAAATACATGGACAAACATACATACATATACACAAACAAACACACATACACATGTATACAAGGAGACATGTACACACAAACACACATATACACAAATACACATACACAGAGACATGCACACACAGACACACACACACACAAGGATTAACACTGTCCTAGAAAAACCATAGACAAGCTTCTAGAAGTCAGGGTTTCCAGGCAGATCAGTAAGAGGGATACCCATGTCCCAAGTTCAAACCACACAATGGGGGATGGAGCTGAAGAAGGAAGGTGGTGAGCTGAGCATGGGAGTGGAGTGGGAGGAATGACATAACCTCTGCTGTCATTCCGTCCTGTTAAACAGTGTGACCATTCGAATCTAAGTTAAGTCCTGCTGAGAGCCAGCCGAGGCTGCCATGCACCAGCTGATGTCTAGAGATGCTCCCAGACAGACCTAACCATGTGGAAAGAGTTGAGAAGAAGAGGAAGAATGGAGATAGAGGAGCTTTGTGAGGGAACGTGTTCACTGCAGTGCTGTGGGTCATGAGCTAAGTCAGCACTGTAAACATCCCAGGCCTCACACAGCACACAGATACCACTGCCCTGGGCACTCCCAAACACCTGAGGAGCCAAAGCACAGAGAAGCCACAGGCATTCCACCTCACAGGCAGAAGAAGTTTAGAATGGTCACCAGACATCATCAAGACTGAGAAAAGCTTGTGAGGGAAGAGAAGAGGCCAGCTCCAGTGGATCAGCACCACCAGACCAAAATCTGCCTGCTCGCCATGCTTGTTAGGGTATGACAAGCATGGGCTGAAGGTCAGAGACAACAGTCACTCCAACTTTTCAGAATCACCCTGAAAAGCCAGACTCTGGGTCACCAGGACTCAGGAATAACTGATGAGGTGTGACTCAGAGACAGATGGGTTCAAGGTCATTCCAAAGTCTCCCAGGAGCCAGGAGGCCTGGTGACAGGCTCATTTTAGTGTGAATCACTAGAGGCCAAGGCCAAGGTTAAGAGGCTTTGGGTGACACACTGCCCTGGCTGATTAAAGCTTATAGCCCTCTGCTATGGAATAATCATCCTATGATAACCAACACACTGAAAGGAAAGTTGTACCTCAACCACAAAGAGAGCAGTAGGCTGGAACCTTGACTCTGTTACCTTTATGTCTAATGTGGGATGCCCTTCTGTACGCTGTGAATATGTTTTATTACCATTGATTAATCATTGATTAATAAAGAAGCTGATTTGGTCAATAGCCAGGCAGAATAGAGCCAGGCGGGAAATTCAAGCAAAGATAAAGAAAAAAATAAAGGCAGAGTCAGAGAGACGCCAGCAGCCGCCAGGGAAACAAGATGTTAGGTGACAAGCCACAAGCCTTATGGGAAAATAAAGGCTAATAAAAATGGATTAACTTAAATGGTAAGATCTAGTTAATAAAAGCCTGAGCTAACGGGCCACACAGTTTGTAATTAATGTAAGTTTCTGTATGATTACTTGGGCCTGGGCAGCCGGGAAACGAAAGTGTAGCCTCCATTCTGCCCATGTTCCTGTTGGTCCATTTATCTGTGTAGCCTCTACATTCAACCATGACACAAGCCACGATGTCCTACTTGGAACTCCCTGAGGCCTGTGGCAAGCTTCCCGGCATCACATCTGAGGTTCCTGGGTCCTTGGTCTCCTTCCCTAACCACCTCATATCCCAGAATGACAGAGGAGGAGATGGAACATGCTACAGAGAGAGTTTGGGTAGCACCCGGGGACAGACGATGGTGAGACACACTGGAAAACAGAACAGGAAGAGCTGCTCAGGTGGCCTTTACAGGGAACACGGATCAAAGCTCTCCATTTGTCTTCGAAGACCAGGCATGGAGTTATCATCACTCCCTATAGGGCTCCGTGCAGCCCCATGGTGTCTTGGTGGGGAGGACATAGGGCCAGGAAACAGAACACGACTTGTCAATAACTCTTCAGGAGGCAGTGGTGAGGAGTATGCCCCTCACAGCACAATGCCACTGCAGGAAATTAGCCATGGTTAGCAAAGCAAACTGATCACCCATGCAGTGCTCAGTAGGCAGGACTGATGAGGATCTCTGGAGCTGAAAAGGCCCTCATCCTCCTACTGTTGCTCAAGTCCAGATACTCCTGACATCCAGGATGTTCTGAATCAACTCGAGGAAGAAAGCCTATTTTCAGACTCAAATGATATTTTCAGAGCTCTGAAGAGAGCCAGAGTGTCGCCTACATACCCAATAGCACACCTCGATGTTCCCAGGCTCTGTATTTCATACATTTGTAAAGCACAATCAGGAGCTTTGCCCAGGGGATGCACAGGACCCAGAAATCAGGTCAAACAAGGATGACTTCAGCTGGACCAGAGGAATAAGTGATAAGGGCAGAAGAAAGCCCTGGGATGCTGCAGAGAGAAGTGGTACCCTCCCAACTCCAGATGAGAGAGCCTGGGAAGTCTGTGATGGGTGAGAGTAACTCTTACAACTGAGCAAATGATGACAAAGAAGAAAGAGGAGGGGAGGGAGGGAAGAAAGATGAAGGCAAGGAGAAGGTGGGAGAGGTACAGAGAGGAAGTGGAAAGGAAAGGCACACATTATGTGTAAGTAATGAAGACCATCTAGCCTGTGACAAGGAAAATAAGAGGGGGTTGTGAGTCCAGGAAACAGCTCACTTACTTATCATGTCCAAAGCCCCTAGGTCACCACCGAAACCACCACCACCACCCCGCACACCACTGCAAACAACAGTGACAAAAACCAAACAGAAGAAAGCAAAAACCACTTCTTAGATGCAGCTGCTGCACAAGACCAGAACAATATTCCAGCCGGAAGGGAGGGGCCTCAGAAGGCCCCATCCCTGCCTGAGGAGCTGTTGGCCATCACCTTGGTGACTACAGGAAGGAGGGGAAGTCCACTCTCTTTAAGGCTGTGGCCTTTAGTAGGTTAGCCATGCTCCGTGCTCCAATGGAAAGGCCCACACCCATGAGGACTGGGAAGCACAAACTGGACTGGATGCATCGTGAGACACAAAAAGATGTGAAGTCGGGAGGAGAGATAAGATAAAAGCAGATCCAGAAGGAGTTAGGGGTAGGAAGGATACCATCAAAATACATCATATGCAGTTGTGAAATCTCAAAGAACGGATAAACTATCACCTATTTTTAAACTGGATGAAAAGTGCACACATATTTTTAAGTTGTACAAAAGTCATGGGAAAGTGAAAGGCAGCTAAATAGGGAGGGCCACTGTCAGCAGGTGGAGCCCACAGAACCCCCAGCCTGTGAACTCTAGAAAGAAAAACAAAGCCCCTTCTGGGGTGGTTCTTGAGCCCTGGGCTGTACTGTGGACTGGCTGGGCAATCTACAGTTCAAAGGTGACTTCATAGCATCCTGCCATGATAGAATGATCTAAATCCTTCCAACAAACTAACCATGAGTCCCGTAACTGTCGAGCTCTAGAACGGAGGCCAGTACACTGGAGCAAATGATCATCCCACATCCAATGCCATCAGATCTGCCAGCTGCAGCAGTGGGAAGCCCCACCCCCACACAACTGTCTGGACCCCTCATTGGGTGCTGACTAGCCATGGGATCACAAGCTGCTGAGCGCCACTGTGCCTCAGTTTCCCTTTCTGCAGCCCTGGAAACTCTCAGAGCACCTCTTCAGGGGGCTTCTCTGGAATGCAATATAGAAGCACCCACAGAACCTTGAGAAGCCTGGCACCCAGGGAACTTGGCATGCGATGGTCACAGCTGCCTGATGCCATTGCTGCCCTGGCAGAGGCACAAGTCCATGTGCCTGTGGCTGTGCGATCCAGGAGAAGCAAAGTCAACCAGAGATGTTTCTGAAAAGAAATTGCAGGTTGACAGGGCCCCAGAAGGACATGAGAGGCTGATACCTTGGGAGGTAAGGAAGATGCAACTCTTTAGAGACAAAGATGGAAGAGAGAGAGCCAAGCACACCTGAGGCAGGTGGGGACTAAGGCTAGGGCACTGAGTGCCACTTGGGCTTGAAACCATACGATGCAGGGGTGGGGTAGGGATGAAGGCAGAAATGGATAAAGGCTACACTCTCTAGGGTCTAGGGACCAAGAGATGGTGTTTTCCTTTCTCCTATGAATGGTAAGTCTCCGGAGAACACTTTTGGTGGCCTGCTGGAAGTCTCCTCTCTAAGATAAGCTGAAAATTCACCATCCCTGCCCTGCAACCCTGCTGTACTAGGGCTGAAAACGTTCAATACACAGAGGGCTGACTCCCCAAGGAGTCCCTGAGCCACACTTCCCACTCTCGTGCCCTGGAGTTGCAGCGATCACAGTCAGGGGAGTGAAGTCTTACATCCTCTCACCCAAAACACCAACGAGCAGAGATCAGAACTGACACATTTTAAATGTTATTTGTTTGTTTGTTTGTTTACTGTGGGCATGGGGGTTATATATACTACTGTGTACTTGTGGAATCAAGAGGACAAGTTTTGGAAGTTGCTTTTCTCCTCACACAGCACAAGCATTGGGAACCAAACTCAGAAGACATGGCACTCACCGAGCCTTCTTACTGACCCAGGAATGGACCTTAAAATGAGCCTTATCCAGAAAACCTGTAATAATCTGAGAAGGCAGTGGATTAACATCTTGGAGACAAACTGTCTCTTGTCTCCATCTCTCACTGGCAGGCTGTGCAGTGGTTTTCAGCTTGTGGGCTGCAACCCCCACAGGGGTCGTATGCTAAATACTTACATTACTATCCATAACTGTACCAAAATTATCATTATGACAAGCAATGAAACGACTTTATGCTTGGGGTCACCACCACATGAGGAACTGTATTAAAGGGTCACAGCATTAGGAAAGGTGAGAACCATGGCGTTATAGGGAAGGGGAAATGGCCATCATTATGGAGCGTGGTCTTGCCCCTCACCTTAGATGCTCAGTCAGCACTTTGAGCTTCCGCCTATCTTCCCTGGCACTGTCTTCCCTAGTCCTCTTGATCCCTGAGTGAGGGCACCCTGAAATACCTAGTCTAAGTGCCATCCACAGCATCCATCTTAAGTTCCCTCAGGGACATCAGAACAGAGTAAACGTGGCCAGAGAGAATTAACAGTATGCTATCCTACATCTACAATATCCAATAACACGCATGTACAGATTCCTGTCTACAGCACAGAATGCACAGTGTTCTGCCCACTCTATCCCCTCTCAACTACTGCCTTACGGTCAGGAGGTCAGAGCCTTGGCATGGGCGTCCCAGTGTAAAAGTCAGGGTATGCACACAACTGGTCCCTTTCACATCCCCCCCCAAACTCCCAAACCCAGGGCCCCTTCTCTTCTAGGTTTTTTCTAGTTTCATAGGGTGTCTTTTCTAGTTTCTTAGGGTATCCACATTCCTTAATTTGCTGCCCCTTCCAGATTACAAATGGATCCTTCCCTTTTCTCTCCCTGAGGCTCACTCCTCTCCCTTCCTTTTGTAGGACGCTGAGACACTAGACCCACTTGGCTAACCCAGGACAGCCCCCCACCACACACACACACATCAAGATAGGGTGATGACCTTGGTTTATTGACAATCCTCATTCTTATTTCCACCTTATCTGACAGATTCTTAGACTCCAGGACCAGGACATGGTCTCTGGGGCCATATTCTGTTGACCACACTGGTATTCACTGTATCAATTATCTTTAAACCAAACAGCCTTAAGAAATGGCCTAAGCATGGAGGCCCAAACATCAGAGTCTTCCTAGACTCCTCAGATCCTTTCACATGCTGTACCCAGAATCCCTTGAAGGTGTCACCAGACCAGCAGCCCTGAGCAATGCAACGGTCATGAGGAAGACACTGCCCTCTCTGGCACACCTGCCCTTGGGGTCCAGAGCTCTCAGGTGGGAGCCAGGCTCAGCCATTCAGCAGTGGCCCAGCCTCCACAGCAAGTATACCACACTGGCCCTTCTTTCTCCCCTTGGTAACAGAGGTGAAAAACCCGATGGCCAAGCAGAGCCCTGAGATTAGACCTGTAAAGAGCTGGGCCAGACAAGAGATTTGAAGGGTTTTTGTTTTTGTTTTTGTTTTTTTCATTTCTGAGCCTGGATGAAAAGAGCTGATGTGCCATGCTGCCAATGGTAGAGACATGAAGGGTGAACAAGACCAGCTTAGAACTTCTCCTCACATGGAACAAACTCAGAGAGGTGTGTCCACTGCCGCCTGTGTTCACACAGCAGATCGGAGACATGGGTCCAGGTGGAAACTATGTGGGGCCCACTAGCAGGCTCCTTAGATCATCAAGGGCATGATAGAGTATCAGGGATGTCATGGGATCCCCAAAAGCCTATTTTTCTTAGGGCATACTCTCCACACAGAAGAGAAGCTCTTTAGTTAGGGCTACAAATAGGTGCAGAGCATTTTCCTAGCATGGCCAAAGCCCTGGGTTTGATTACCAGGAAAGCCTGGGGGTGCATAAGAAAAAACCAAAGTTCTTTTTCTCTGCCTCTTGGTTCCTTAGCGGGTCTGATGCAGTCACACCACATTTATCCTGCAGAGCTGAAAGCTAAGGCCAGACGGCGATACCACTAAGACCTTCATCCAAAGGCTCTGGATGAGGCTTGAAGGCCTTAGTAGGGAGGTGTCCTCGGCCTCCAGGGTAGATGTCTACCCACAACAAGATGAAGGTATCTTTGTCAAGGCTGAAATCCAAGGATCAGGGCTTCAGCCTAGGGCTTGGCCAAACAAAGATGCTTTGAGCAGTTAAATCCCAGACACATCTCCAAGTCCCCAAAATAACTGGCAATCGCTACTCCTGAAGGCACTGGCTGCTCCATCTGCAGACAGAGCACAGCTGTCTGACCATTGTCTGAGCTCAGTTTTCAGGGCCAGGGACTCATGTGTGGCAAGGCTCCAGTCACCAGTGAGCCATTTCCTCATTAAGAGCCCTGTGGCACTTTGCTGAGTTTGGGAAGCCTGCTAGACAGCAGCAGCAGCAGCCTCACCAAACTGAGTCCCAAGACAGGACATGGTAAGATTCCTGAAGTATCGGTGCTCCACAGACCAGGCTCTTGCTGGCCCACATGGCATCTGGCTGCATCCTGACCTGAGGTGGCTCATCTCATCTCTCACTGACACCTAGAACTGGCATTCCTTCACCCCGCTCGTCACGACATGGTCCTGATCCAGGTATTCTTGAACCACTTTTCTTCCTAGCCCAACAGGCTGGTCCCACACACATGCCCAGCTTGCTCCCTGTGCCAGGAGCTTCTCTTGTGTGTTTATGCCAAATCTGCCACCTCTGTCTCTTGCCCCGTTTCTCATCATGTAGCGTCAGGGAGTCTGCATGCTTAAAAGCTCCACAAAGCAGGGGCCCTGACTGTGTGAGCTCCTCCTGTACCCACAGCATTTGGAGCTTTCTTGGTTCTGGCTGGCCCTCAGCCCTGCACCAAGACACATTGCAGACATGGGGAGCCCAGCAGAAGGAAGAGAGAGAGCCATTCCCCCTCTGGCATCCCTCCTTCTCACCGTGGTCTAGGCTGAACAGACAAATCTCAGAAGCTAAGGAGTATGGGAAGCAAGAAACCAAATGTCCATGCAGCAGCAAACATACGGAAGGGAACGTGAGTCGTGACTTTCTCCTCAGATCGAGCTCCCACTGAACACTCCCAGGGTATCTGGGCAGAAACAGCTTCGTAAAAATCATTGTATAAGTGGTAAGATAGTGAAAACTTCCAGCCCAAGACTTGCAGGAGTATGGAGGCCAGGTTTCCGGTGTGTGGTGGGTTTTCCCCAGGGGTTCCTGTGCTGATATAAGAAGAATTCACAGAGACTGGGAGGCTCGGTAAATCCTTCACACTCAGTGAATCTTTCATATCCAGTCAAACTAGCAAGCAAGGTTCTGGCAAATACAGGGATGAATTCCAAGAGCCTCAAAGGGGAATATAGGTCTCATGCCTACACCTACACCTAGAATCAACTCAAGAGAAACCTGGGATCAGCTCAAGTTCCGTGAGGTGGCCGATAGGAGGTGATGCTGATGTTGATGGAGTCCTAGATAGACTTCCTCTCATTCCTACAAACAATTTAAGAATGGAATGATAACAAGGCACAGAAGAGTACGAAAACACAACCAAACATAGTGGAAAATCTTACCATGGAAAAGCTCAGGAGAACTTGGGAGATTGGAGTCACCGGCACATGTCTTTAGGAAAACTGAGTTGATCGTTTTTAGGGTGACAGATGGACCTTGGAGCAGACTGGACATCGCTGAAGAGAGGATTTGTGAGATGAACGCTAAGTCCACATGAAAAGTCCCGAAGAATGAAGAAGAGAGGCCCAGCACGGCGGTCAGAAGAACCGGGAGGCTGGAGATACACATGGCTGGAGTCCCAAAAGGATAAGAGATTGGCTATAAACAATTATCAAAGATTTTGACTGAGAAATTTTGACTGAGTTAAAGATATCAACACACAAAAACCCAGAAAACTCAGATTAAATAAATAAATATCTCTACTGAGTTGAATTGCAGAAAAAAATTGCTAATGGGCATGCAAAAGGGTTTTTTATTTTGTTTTCACTTTATTTTATTTTACTGGTATGGGTATTTTGCCTACATGTATGCCTGTGTACCCTTGCATACCTGGTGCCCACAGGGGCAAGAAGAGGACATCAGAAGCCCTGGAACTGGAATTACAGATGCCCATGGGCTGCCATGTGGGTCCTGGGAATCTAACCCAGGTCATCTTAACAAGAGCAGCTCTTAACTATAAAGCCATTTCTTCAGCTCAGGTAGGGATTTTTTTTTTTTAAAGCAGAAAAAAGATACGTTGTCTTCAAAGAAGAGCTTTGAGGGTGACCACTGTCCTCTTAGTAGAAACTAAAGTACCACTAATATTTGTGAAACACTAACGAGACAATAAAAGCCAGCCAAGAATGCTACATGACTGGGCTTCAGAAATTAAGGTTAAGGGCCAATGAGGTGAAGGCACTTGCCACCAAGTCTGATGACCTGAGTTCAGTTCCCAGGACCCAGGTGGTGGAAGGAAAGAGTCAACTGCACAATTTGTCCTCTCACCTCCATGTGTGCACCATGGCACACGTCTGCCCCAACACACGTGCACTAAAGAAATAAAAATGTAATAAAATATTGTAAATGAAATTTGGGTTAGAGGTATTTTTGTTCAAATAAAAGAGACTTCACTGCCAACAGATCTTGCTAAAGGAAGCACAGTGTCGGGGGGTGGGGACGACAAACAACAAAAGAAACAAAAACAAACAAGATTCCAGATGAAATTAAAGAAAAAGAGGCCAAGAATTTGGGAGGGAGCAAGAGGGACATGGGGGAGAGTTGGGGGTAGGGTGAAAATTATGTAATTATATTTTAATTTAAAAAATTAATCAGGGGCAAATGGATGGATCTAGAAAACATCATACTGAGTGAGGTAACCCAGATCCAGAAGGACAAATACAATATGTATTCACTCATAAGTGGCTTTTAGATGTAAAGCAAAGAAAAACCAACCTACAATTCACAATCCCAGAGAACCTAGACAACAAACAGGACCCTAAGAGAGACACACATGGATCTAATCTACATGGGAATTAGAAAAAGACAAGATCTCCTGAGTAAATTGAAAGTGTGGGGATCATGGGAGAGGGTAGAAAGGGAGAGGGGAGGAGAGGAGGGAGGAGAAAGGGAAGGGAGTGGAGAAAAATATATAGCTTAATAAAAACAATAAATGAAATAAATAAATAAATCAGATAAGGGAGATTAGAAAAAGAAAACAAAAATATGAATGAAAATGTTCCTCAGACATGCCCACAGGCCAGTCTAATATATGTGATTTCTTGTTTGTTTGTTTTTTCAAGACAAGGTTTCTCTGTGTAGTAGCCTTGAAGCCTGTGCTAGAACTCACTCTGTAGACCAGACTGGCTTCGAACTCACAGAGATCCACCTGCCTTTGCCTCCAGAGTGCTGGGCTGAAAGGCGTGTGCCACCACCTGTGCGTGATAATCCTGCCCACATTTACACTGTACCTGTATATGGCAAACACTTGCCTAAGTTGTTGTTGTTGTTGTGTGTATGTGTGTGTGTGCGTGTGTGTGTGTGTATTCAAAGTCCCTGCACTACATCAGTATTAAATGAAGTGTACTTTGGGCATAGAGAGGAATACTTCCTGATAAAAATTTCAGTGCATCCAGCTTTTAAAAAAAAAAACAATTCACATGTACTGAGTAACAGATAAAAACTGACGGAACTACAAGGAAGAATAGACCAGCCTACAACCGCTGGATGCTGTTGACACACGTCTTAAGGGCTGAAAGAGCAAGTAGAAGAAAGGTCACCAAGGAGAGAAAAAATGAAGACCATGAATAGCAAATTGAACTCAGAGGAACACACAGGGAAAGGGACCCAGCACATGCAGAAGAAAAGACCAGTACTTGCCAAACTGTACGATAGGTTGAAGCATCAATCAATTATAGACAAATCTTAAGGGAATAGAAAGGCGTCTCGTTCGTTCCATTAGAACAATTCCGGGAAAATGACAGCAAACTGTCTTCTTTGGCAGAATGTGGGAGGGAAAGGCGGCTCTCCTGGACAAGAAGCCATCAAGAGGCTCTGGATGTCACAGATCTATATCACAGTCATATTCCCTAGCAGCTCTTCACTGTGTGTGAGCAGGGAAGATAAGGGAGGGGAAGCTAAAGGAGAAATGTTCCCCATGGGCTCAGGTGTTTGAACTTGGTACCCTGCTGGTCTTGCTGTTTGGGAGGTCATGGGATCTTTAGGAGGTGGAGCCTTGCTGGAGAGAGCATATTACTGGGGACGGGCTGAGAGAGTTCATTGCCTCGTCTCACTTTTAATCCTGCCCCCACCCCTGTGATGCATTGTCCGAATGTGGTTGGACATGGAATCGCTCAGCTTCTTCCTCTTTTTGTCTGCTGCTATGCCTCTCCTGTCATTACGGCCCCTCCCTCTGGACCCATAAGCCAGAATAAACTCCTTCTCGAAGCTGATACTGATCATGGTGGTTTATCATAGCAATGGAAAAAGGGATTATATAGGGAGTCACACTCAAAACTGCTAGATGTATCAGATGACAACCCTGGCCACAAAGGGACAGCCTGACCTCCACTCCCATGAGACAAGCCATCTGCCCTACCTCCACAACCTAGAAGAAGCCCACCAATTCTGAGAGGAAAAGCTGAAGCAAGCACCAGGTATGGCATCAGAGAAGGGGCCAAGAAGGTCTGGATCTCTGGATCCCTCCTCTGCTGGGGGGGGGGACGACTCACTCAGCCTGGAAAACTGTCACAGAGATGGGTAGGGTTGCTGGAGGACTTCTGTTCACATTTTCCAGCAGCCAGGGGGAATGGCCCAAGCAGAGTGAAGAAGCAGCAAGCTAGCCTCTCTGTGGTCTTGGTGAAGCCCAGCTTCACAGTGGTCCTTCTGTGAACCCCCCTGTCCCCTACGCCAGCTCCCAGGCATCCATCCACTCTACTGTGACAACAGGTGATCTTGGCCAATAACTCGCTGCCATCTGACTGTCTTTGTGTGCACTTGGGCCTCATGGTAAGCATCACTAAGCTCGGCTGAGAGATCTACGCTGGGGAGATTCAGGCAGGCTGTGCTACAATTGAGAAAGGACCCTACATATATACTTATGTTTCTGACTTGGCACACCTGGAGGATCCACTTCACATCTCCCAGAGGTGCAGGGGGTGGGGCTCACATGTATTCTGGCAAGGCCCTCAGGTTAGACCTAGGCATCAGCCTGCAGCCCAGGCTTTGGCCAGAAGAGCTACTGGTAGCCCCAGGGAGCTCAGCCAACCAAACAGGGCCCCAGAGCCTCCTCCTGCCTGGAGTCAGAATTCACGCCCACCTGGACACTTCACCAAAGTTCTGCCTCCAGAGGAGGCGCTCCCAGGACACCAACCCCAGCCTGTGGCTAGCCTCAAGACAGTCCTGTCTCCTACGCCCCGACTTCTGGGACTATAGTGAGCTTTAATCACCGCTGTCATCCAAGCAGGGTAATAAAGAGTCTTCCTCCATGGCTCACAGGCCACAATCAGCAGCCCCACATTTACAGCCCAAATAAACTCTTTAATAAGAGCACTTTTCCTTTCATTACTTTATGGGCAGCTAGTTAGAGACACTTATTAAAGACCATTTAGAACAGCGATAAGACCACAGTACCCAATGGGACCTCTTCCAGGGGCAGGGCCATAAGCGACCATTTGTGTGGTGGCCAGCATGAAAAAAAACAGAGTGGTGGTGGGTAGCTCTGATGGTACAGGTCAATACATGGTTCCCTGGGGGAGGGGCCCTGGACCTGGGGAAAGGCAAAAGACTAGAGGCCAGCAGAGCTGCTGGTGGGTGGAGAGAATGACCCCCAGATGGCCACGAATGTCAGTGCTATGACCTGGGAAGAATGAGAGGGATCCTCACACACTCGGATCTGATGGCAGGAAATGTCCCATTGCAGGAACTGTCATGACTAACACAAGGTCAGGGTTAGCCACCCCAGTAGTGGTGCTGCCAACATTCAGTGACTCCCTCCCTCTTCTGTGCCCAGCAAGGCACAGATGCTCGGGTTACAACTCACTCCTGCCTACACAACCCTCATGCTAGGACTCTGAGGAGTTCCATCTCACAAATGTGGGACGGGAGGCACCCAGAAGTATTAGGAATGCAAATGAATGAATGTGTGGATGGATAAATGTATGAATGAAGGAATTAATGAATGAAGCAAGCCATGGAAATCTGAATCCACATTAGCACAGCCCTAAGACCAAACACCTTGAAGAACCGTGGTTGATCTGGACCATCCATCACGGAAATAAAATGAGAGCAACACAAAACTGGAGCAGGGATGTGGGGACAAGGACTGGGTCCCTGAATTTGTGAACAGGGGACTCATGCTCACTGGCTTAACCCTTCAGAAGACGATGGCTCTGACTTGAGTGTGTCTTGCTATTTGTTCCTTTGTGTTCGATTATTTGGCAATAGCATCTCTTGCGGTTGAAAAGATGCTCTGAATTTCATGTTCTTTCCCTTCTATGAAGTCCAAGGAAGGCTTTGGGAAGTGCTTTTTTAAAGCATGATTAAATATTCCCTCTCTCAGGAACGTGTTTCTGAAAATTCAACTTCGCAGATTCTGTATCTGTCAGGGGTACCACCATCCATCTGTCTGAAGAATTTTCTGGAAAGATGGTCGCCGGAAGCAGAGGGGTTTTCAAGACTGCACATCACTGTGTCCCATCCCCAAATGCACTCTAGCAATGTGACCTTTTTCTTCTCCCACCAAGAAGTGGAGTTCCCCCCTCCTGGCATTTGTGTTTGCCATGGCCACTCACCTGCAGCCAAAAGAGAACAGTACCAAATATGTGATGCCCAGGTCAGTCAGCTCTGAAGCTCCTGATTGTCCAAGGGTCCACCTCTGCCATTCCCTCCACTGACCTAGCTAGCCACCATGCTGTGATAGACTAAACCAGCTGGAAAGGCCATGAGGAAGTCTGTGTTCTTACAGAAGCCAGCTTCTGCATCCTCAAAGGCTCCAACGGACTTGTAACAGCTGGGGAAGGGCACTACCACCTGAAGCTCGCAGAATCCAGCCAGCCCACTGAGGCATAGCTTTCTACACCCACTCTAAATGTCCTAGGGAGGTGACACACCCGATGGCACAAAGGCTGGCCTGGTGAGCATCCTAAGTGATTCTGTCTAAGGAAATCTCACTGGAGGAATGGCTTCTATCAGATTAGCCTGTGAGCATGTCTGGGGATCATTTTCTTGATTAATAAGTGATGTAGAAAAGACTCAACCCACTGTGGGCAGAGTTGGGCCTGGGCTACAATAAGAAGGGTATATGAGCAAGCCTGGGAAAGCAACCCAGGAAGTAACACTCCTCCACAGGCTCTGCCTCAGTTCCTACCTCCAGGTTCCTGCCTTCAGTTCCTGCCTGGGTCTCCATCAGTGGTAAACTGTGGCTTGTAAGGTAAATGAACCATTTTTCCTCCCCCAAGTTGGTTTTGGTCAGTGTTTTGTTGCAGAAACAAAAAGCCAACTAGAACACAGTCCACATCCAGCCCACACCCAGAAGAGGCCCTGCAGGGGAAAGTGAGCAAGCACACTGGAGCCAGCTGTGCACGCTCATAGCCAACAGTGCACTTCTGCCTGTCTCAGCATTCTCTGGCTTCACCATGACAGCTTGAAGTCTCCCATAGAGAAAGAATTTACACCATGGAAATTGGTCGACAACACAAATCAAGATTTATTCACAGTGGGCAGCCAAATATCCACCCACACTCCTAGGTACTGAGGAAGAGAAATGAAACAAGAAGACACTTGTAGGGACAGCTGCAAGGGAGAGCAGGCTTGGACTATGTGACCTGTAAGTACCATTCGGGAATTCTTCAAATATGGTGGGTGTCACAGAGCACAGGGGATGAATATGAGCAACTAAGTTAGAACTGAAGTTGAATGCTCCAATTTAGAGATTTTTTTAAAAATCCAAGCATGTTTGTAATCACAGAACTGGGGAGTCTGAGACAGGCAGATCCCTGGGGCTTGCAAGCCTTCCAGCCTAGCCTACTGCTTGAAGCTCTGTCTCAGAAATAAAGGTGTTCAGCACAGAGGAGTGACACCATAAGTGGTCCTCTGACCTCAACATGTGTGCACATACATGCATTTGTACCCAACTACTCACATGTGCATGAACACGCATGCACACACGCCTGCACACACATATGCACACAAGCATGCACGTAGCATGCACGCTCACATGTACACACATACACACAGAGCAGAGCCAAGACCAGCCTCCAGTCCTCTGCTTTGTGGTCACTATCATTTCTCCTTTTATCTGTGCCCTCTCCTGTGCTTTCCCGGAACCAGAAGGCAATGGAGAACATCAATGATGGACACAACATGTGCCCGCGTCACATCTGCCTGGGGGCATGCCTCAGTTGAGTTTCTGCAGAGCCAGAGATGTGTGCTTTTCAGAAAACCAACATCAAGTCATAGAAATAAATCTCTGAGGCCCTGAATGCACTACACAGCTACACCCAGAGGGGAACATGGCAACACACAGCAGGAAACATAGCTACACCCAGTGGGGAACACAGCTATACCAGGTAGAGAGCACAACTACACCCAGAGGGGAACACAATTACACCCAGAGGGGATCACAGTTACACCCAGAGGGGAACACAGCAACACACAGCAGGAAGCACAGCTACACCCAATGGGGAACACAGCTATACCCAGTAGAGAACACACCTACACCCAGATGGGAGCACAGCTACACCCAGCAGGGAGCACAGCTACACCCAGTGGGGAGCACAGCTACATCCAGAAAGGAGCACAGTTATACCCACAGGGGAGCACAGCTACACCCAGCGGGTAGTAAAACTATACCCAGAGGGTAGTATAGCTACACTCAGAGGGGAGTACAGTTACACCCAGTGGGGAACACAGCTATACCAGGTAGAGGACACAACTACACCCAGAGGAGAGCACAGATACACCCAGAGGAGAGCATAGGTACACCAGAGGAGAGCACAGCTACACCCAGAGGGGAACACAGATACACCCAGAGGAGAACACAGCTACACCCAGAAGGGAACACAGCTACACCCAGAGGAGAGCACAGCTACACCCAGAGGGAACAGTGATACACCCAGAGGAGAACACAGCTACACCCAGAGGGGAACACAGATACACCCAGAGGAGAACACAGCTACACCCAGAGGGGAACACAGCTACACCCAGAGGAGAGCACAGCTACANTACACCCAGAGGGGAACACAGATACACCCAGAGGAGAACACAGCTACACCCAGAGGGGAACACAGCTACACCCAGAGGAGAGCACAGCTACACCCAGAGGGGAACACAGCTACACCCAGAGGAGAGCACAGCTACACCCAGAGTGGAGCACAGCTACACCCAGAGGGGAGCACAGCTACACCCAGTGAGGAGAACAGTTTTACCCAGAGAGGAGCACAGCTATACCCAGAGGACAGATTTTAAAGAGAAAAGGCTTCTATTGATTCCCATGTTCATTTTCCCAAACCATGGAGCTTGGGTCTTTCATTTTTCATTTGTGAACAAGTTGAAACAACCCTCCAAATTAAGGAAATAACTTTACAAACTCAAGATTTGTGTTTTCTTATTTTAGCAATGTTCACAACTGCGCTGCCTCTCTGTGCACTTATAGAAAAGCATTTCTTTCCCATTTGCCAATTTTCAATGATTTTTCTTTCCTTCTACTTACAATGAAGTAATCATTTCAAATTAATTAAGTTTCCATTAAAATGCATTATTGCCATGCCCCAGTTACCGAACAGTGATTTTGTTTCCTGGACAACACGCTTGCAAGGAAAACACCATAAATTTTGCAAGGAGACAACTTCAGACCTCTCCCACCGCTGACACAGAGCACTGGGAAGCTGCACACAGTAGGTGTCAAATACATGCTCATGGGAGGAGCAGCCAGTAGTAATGCTTATTAGCTCCATGAGTAAGAGAAAATGTCTATAGAAGATGTCCACAAATGTTTGAATATTCTGCATGAGGTTTCATTTGGCTCTGATTGTGCCCTGAGGTACATGCCATTTTCTCTCTTTGGGAGCAGGGACTGTCTCTGACTCTTTTGTTTGCTTTTGGGACCCTTTTCCTCCTACTGGGTTGCCTCATCTATCCTTAGTATGAGGGGAAGTGCCCAATCTTATTATAACTTGATATGCCATGTTTGGTTGATATCCTTGGGAGGTCTGCCATTTTCTCAAGAGAAAGGAGAAGGAGTAGATCTGGAGGAGCAGGCATATCGGTTGGGGGACTGAGAGGAGAGAAAGGAGGGGAACTGCACTTGGGTTGTAATATAGGAAAGAAGAATAAATAAAAAAGAAAAATAAATAAATGTTTTGAAAATTTTTCTATTATCTAATGTACAACCGAAACCAGAAGTGTGAAGTCCTCCAGTGAAGATCGCAGCATTGCCACCTGAGAAGGGGACTTCCCAACACCAAGTGCACTTGAGTACAAAGCTTCCAGGCAGCGATGCTCTCAGCTCAGGAAGGGTCTCTCTCCTCAGCTCTGGACTAATGCTAGAGCAGTCACTGCACATTCAAGACCAACCAGTGCGATGCAGTCAGGAGACCAGTTTGCACCAAAGGGTCTAGAATGTTTCTCTGTCTTTCTGGCTCTCTGCCCCATAAACAAGCCAGGATTCAAATTTCTAACCCAAGATGTCTCAGTACGAAGTGAAACAATGTATTCTACAAATTCAAACATGGGAAAGAAACCTCCCGGGCTACTGAGAAAGAGCTATTGGATGTTCTGCCACCTGCTCCTGCATAGTAGCGCTGTAATGGCCAGGCCAGGGGATGGGAGGGAGAGGGGCGGGAGGTGGGGAACAGTAGGAAACTGAGGCAGTGTGAAGCTGCTGAATGGTTTGCACTTGATGTCATGAGTGGGAACTGAAGGGAAACATTGGTGGGAATGACTAGGCATCTTGAAGATTTCACTTGGTACTGAGACATCTTGAGGGAGAAATCTGAATCCTGGCATGTTGATGGGTTAGAGAACCAGAAACACACACACACACACACACACACACACACACAGAGACCTTCTAGACCCTTTGGTACAAAAGCCACTCTCTGTTGTGAGTTACTAAGTTCTGTAACCCATGCCCCCCTCTTCCCCTCTTCACTCCGCTTTCCAGACACATACTGACCCTTACCACGTCCCATGACCTCCTTTGCAATCTTAACCAATGGCCCTCCCTTACGGACTCCCGTAGCCCTTCCAACCGGACATTGGAGATGAGATATTGTTGAACTCCTTCCAAGTGCCAAGTTCACCCCCTGTGCCCCATCCCCCATAACACTATCTCTCTGCCTCTACTCCACACAAATGACGGCAGGAGTAAGTTGAGGCCACCAGAGCACTCCCAAATCCAGCAGCTATGGCCTGCCATCTCACCCTGGACCTGGCTAGCTGGCTTTCACCTTAGAAAACCACAGACTTCCTAGCAGGGCATCCCCATCTTTCACTTGGTTTTGCACATGGTCTCATCCATTCTGTACTACTGCCTCCAGGTGCCCTTAGTACCATCCCAGCTCCAAGCCCTAGCCAGTGCTTGCCCACCCAAGACAGCCAGAGCAGCCATATTGAAACAGCAGACCCCAACAGGCCAGAGCCAGAGTCTACACACGTTCCCAAATACACTGGGTGTTGATGATACAGATACACTGGATGTTGGTGATGCAGATACACTGGGTGTTAGTGATGCAGACACACTGGGTGTTAGTGATGCAGATATACTGGGTGTTGGAGATGCAGACACACTGGGTACTGATGATGTGGACACACTGGGTGTTAGTGATGCAGACACACTGGGTGTTGGGAGATGCAGACACACTGGGTGTTGGTGATGCAGAAACACTGGGTGTTGGTGATGCAGACACACTGGGTGTTGGTGATGCAGACACACTGGGTGTTGGTGATACAGACACACTGGG
>LOEQ01000251.1:395117-410884 GCA_001685075.1 Bramus lutescens | reverse complement strand
GGTATAAAAGCCAGCCCCAGCAGAACAATAAAGAAGCTGTTCCACCTCAACCTCCTGCTCTGTGCACTCATTCAACCTGGACACCCTTCGCCGATTCTTGGACGTCAGGCTGCGCTGGCGCGGCACCCGTCTAACAACAGTGTCTCATATCTCCGAGCAAATCACCCTGCAAGTCCTGCATACTTTACATAATGGAAGGAAGTCTCCTTTAATGTCACAGGCCTGAATCGAATCCTTTTCTGGGTGTACTGTTTCTATACAGCATCAACTCCAGCTAGCTGCAGCTGCCCCAGAAGAAGCCATCAGAGGCAGAAAGTACAGCTGATCTCAATGCAGGGGCTCACCCCACACCTGTGCCAGCTGGGTCCTCAGCTCTAGGGAAAGGCCACACATAAAACAAGTAGCCACTGTACCCCTATATCACTCAGCACACGGGTCTGCCTTGACTGACTGGGGAAATGACTCTAGGACAGAAGGAAAGCTAAAAACCTCTTTAAAGAGAACATGAGAGGATGTCTTTAGGATCTCAAAGCAGGGAGAGATTTCCACAGAAACATACACCACACTTGCACACACATGCACACATATACATACTATACATTGTAAGTCCCAAGTCCCGGTCCCTGTGCCTGTCAAGCCTTGACCCCTCCCCGGAGGAATGTCAAGACGAGCCTGCCAAAATCTTGACCACTCCCCCAGTCTTCTTAAACTGCTCCCCCCCCACGAAGATTCCCCTCGTGGTCTCCCCCCCCACCTGTGGTCACATTCTCTCTCAGGGCCACTGGAGAGTGCAGGAATCCCATAACACCTGGATATTTAAATTAAACCGAACAACACTAAACCGAACTAACCCTAAAAACGCAGCGCAGAGACCTCATGTTAGGAAAAATTCCTAACATCTTGGAGGCCCCACTGGGATGGACGGCCTTTCCATGTGGCCCTAGGCCATGCATGGAAAGCCCCCAGTCCATAATCCGAGCTCTCCATAGCACGCTAAAACCAGCTCCTGGGCTACAGCGGCTGCGTCTTGGTGAGTCCCTTTTTCTTGGCTATGCTATAGGGTTTGGGAGGAACCCATTTATACTTACTTTTGTCGATTATTGGACTCTTGTTGAAGCCGCGAGCTCATGCCAAGAGAATGATCTCAGCAGCGACCAGACCGGCAAGACGGGGCCTGGCTGAGGTAGACTTTGTTCGCTCCAGGGATGCCTAGCATTCAATTTTCACAACCCCATTAGGCCTAAGAGCTATTTTAGTAGACACACTGTAATAGACTTCAGCCACTTGGTTGGGCATAGATTTTAAAATCATGTACACACACATACCACACATACGCACACACACATACATCACATGCAAACACACATATCCACACATACATAGTCACACATGCACATATACACACGTACACATAAACAAACACACCACACATGCAAACATGCACACACACACACTTACACATGCATACATACACTCACACATGCATACACACACTCACACACATACATAAAAAATAAAATATTGTTCCCCAGTGCTGGATATTAAACCTAGGACACACATGCCAAAGAAGACAGTTTTACTCAATAGAAAGACAGCATCCGGGATGTCCTAAATAGAGGGTCCTAGATGGAGGGAAGAATATGGCTACCTGGAGTATTGAAACCACACAAAGACAGGTCCTAGAAGATAGGGTGCTCACTCAGCATTTTCCATGGCCCAACCTAGTAAGGTATCTGTGTGGTACATTTAAGGAAGGGCCCACATGGCCTTGGATACTGGCAAGTTTGAAATCCACTGGGAATGCCCAGGGTGGAAACACAGGCACCCCCAAGGCAGGGCCTTTTCATCTCTAGCAACTTTATTTTCTGCTGAGGAGTTCTGAAGCTGAATTTCAAAGTGGAGTTTCCTTTACTGGAAGCCAGTATGACTGACCATGTCCCCCAAATGCCTTTAGTGTAACCCCTGCATTAGGGTCCCATCAAACAGTTAAGTGCTAGAGGGCTGCCTAGGTGGCCTCTAGGTGAGGGGAGCAAGCTGCCCATCACTAACTGCAGGGAAAGCACAGGCACCAGGTAAGGCTATCAGAGCACACAGCTGTAGGGGCTTTGAATTTCTGGCTGGTGTCTCAAAACCTGGGACAAAAGGCTGAAGTGCCTATTTAACATATCAAAGTAGACCAGGCTGCCAGATTCTCCCAGAATTCCTCAGTGCCTAGCTGTTGGTATGCCCCACTTCCTAAACTTCTCCCCTCCAGGGGCTGGGCTACCCTTTCCCCAACTTCCCTTCCGTATTCAATCCAGCCATTTTGACTATGCTGCTGTCTAGGTCAGTCTCTTGGCCTAGGCTGCCCCTCTTGGTTGGTGGCTCCTCTGCCTTCTCTCTTCCTCCTCTCCTCACATGGCTCAGGGTCATGTTCATTCTGGACTCTCCCAGATGTCTGCCTCTGGCTATGCTCTCCCTTTTATTTATAATAAACATGGAACAGCCATGTCCTTCCCATCTATTTCTCTTTTCAATTCCTCTGGAAGCACAGAGCAGGAGCTCTCAGGCAGCCCCTGGTTACCATTTATTTCCTCGACTCTACAATCAGGTGGTCAGAGCTTGGCTCTGTGACTTCTTGCTTTGGGGTGACCTTGAGGGATATAGCATAACTCCCTATTCTCTCGGTGACATTGTGGGCAGCTGCATGGATCTAGAAACTAGTAGATGTCACACATAAAGGGGACCAGGGACCCAGGGACATGCAGGCCACAATTACTGTGTACACCAACTGACAAATACAAGCCAGACATGCAACCCTTCCATTTCCATATGGTCCCCAAGATTGAGCTAAAGAACATACATCTGGGCTGGAAAGATGGCTCAGCAGTTAAGAGCACTTGTTGCTCTTTCAGAGGACCTAAGTTTCAGTTCCCAGCATCCACACTCACATCAGGTGGCTCACAACCACCTGTGATTCCTGCTCCAGGGAATCTAATGCCCTTTTCTGGCTTCCCTAGGCACTTGCATACATGTACACATACCTGCACACAGACACTCAAAGAGTCCATTAATGATAATTAAAAACAAAACAATACAAATCCATAGAAGTTCATTTGGCAGTGAAATGGGAGTGGTCTTTGTGCGCCCGGAGTGAGAAGGACACATATATCAGAGAGGGGGAGAAGCAAGGAAGCTGGGTACCTTCCACAGATTCCTTTAATACAGGATAAGCATGTAAATTTTCAGCCATATAAACACTTTTAAACAGTCTGTGGGCACTTGAATAAAGCAAAGAGCTAATCGCATAGATACCTGACATGCCAAGTGCTTGTATCTGCACACAGAGGAAGGGGCAGGTGGCATGAAGGATGGGGACTTCAAATACCACTATGACTTTAACTCTTTCAGTAACAAACAGGCTGGTGAGATGGCACAGCTGCTGAGGCACCTGCTGCATAAGCGTGAGGACCAGAGTTCAGATTCCCAGAAACGCACGTAAATGCTGGGAGCGGGGTATGGAATTACAATTCCAGTCCTGTAAGTCAGAGATAGGGACTCCCCAGAACCAGCTGGCTAGTGAGACTAATTGCAACAGCAAGCTCCGGGTTTTCATGAAAGACCTTGCAGGACTCCACGTGCACAGACACACATGTGCACATGGACACACATGCAAAAAGTGCATACACACCTGCACACCAAACACACATGAAAAATGGAAAAAATAATATGCATAAAACAAACCAAGTGTGGTGATGTACCCCTAAATATTGGGAGGATGAGGCAGGAGAGTTAAGATAGTTCTTGACTACTGTGAGTGTTACAGATCTGGAGCTGCAAAGGGACAGCTCTGGAGGCTGGAGCTGCAATGGGACCCCTCTGGAGGGAAAGGCATCCTGACTCATTGGGAAGTCAGGCCTGATTCATCAGGAAGTCGGGCAGTGCCAGGAGCTGGGGTGCATTTGGGAGATGGTCTCCCAGCAGGACATAGCAATCCAGCTCCTCTGGTAGACAGAGCCCTTACTGAGCTCTACTCGGGTCCCCTAAGAGAATGTCCTAGCAGAGCTATCAACTTCTTTTGCTCTGCTCAGCTCTGGCCCAAGATGTTACTTCTTCTGCTTTACTCTGCTAAACCAGAAGCCCTTGCAGAAATGTAGCAATCTCCTCAGGCTCAGAAAGTTACTTTTTTCTGCTCAGCCCCCCTAAGGGAAAGTCTCAGCCTAGGTTCTTCTTTGCTTTTTCCTGCTCGGCCCCCTAAGGGAATGTCTCAGCAAACATTCTCCTTTTCTTTGTCAATGAAAGATCTTCACCCAAAACTCTTTTAAGGAAGTCATTTATTTGGGAAGGAGGAGCCCAGGAGCCTCTGCCAGGGATGGGAAAGGACAGCCCCCAACTGAACAGGCAGAGGGGCTTTTATAGGGCTTCTTAGGGGCGGAGTTCTTCCAGGGAGATTTTCTGCTCAGGGATTGGTTAGTTTTCCTGCTCAGGACTGGTTTGTTTAGTCAGTTAGGGGCAGAGCTGGCTCTGGTTTCAGGGCCCTTTTTAGCTTGTTGGCTCTAGGTTGGGAGCAATGGAGTATTTCTTTCACTGGCTCTGGTCCCAAGGCTAAAGTGTACTCCTTTGCTCTGGTTTCAGAGTCGGGGTTTCAGAGTCAGGGTTTCAGAGTTGGGGTGTGTTTCTTAGTTTCTGGGTTCAGGGTTAAAGTGTTTCTTTCACTAGCTCTTGTTTCAGGACCAGGGTGGATTTGTTTGTCTGGCCCTTTTACCCTATAACTACATCATGATAACATATAAGACTTTGAGATACGTCTGAGCATTTTAGTTGGTTTTCTTTTGCTTCCATAAACAACCCTGACCAAAAGCAAGTTGAGGATAAAGGGGTTTGTTTGGCTTCCAGTTTACATCACCCAAGGAGGTCAGGGCAAAAACTGAAGCAGAAGCCATGAAGGAACTCTGCTTACTGGTTTGCTCAGCCTTTCTTATGCTCCCCAGCACTACCTGCCCAGGGATGGCAGCACCTACAGTAGGCTGGACCCTCCCATGCCAATCAGCAATTAAGAAAATGCCCCATATTTTGGTGTCCACAGACTCACTCACAGACAAAACTGATGAAAGCAAATCCTTAACAGAGCTTCCCTCTTCCTAGGCTTGTCTGGGTTTGTGTCGGGTTTATAAAAAACTAGCTGTGACATTGGCTACATAAGATCCTACCTAAAACTTGATTGATTAATTCGGGAAAGTCTTCAGCCAGTATTCAGTATAGCAAAACATTAACACTGCTTGAACCTGGTTGATGAGTGTGCAGACAGTTACAAGGTGTCCATATCGTCCTTTGAATCTGGGTGATACCTTCTCCCAAATTCGTGAAGTAACAGCCAGTGACCCCTCAGTTAACCAGGCAGGACCATGTTCTTGGAAGACTTTGTTTTCAGACTTTCCAAACCCCACAGTAACTAACTCTGGCCCATGGGTGGTGATCTGCCAGCTCCTACTCTGCATAGTTGTAACATCTCTCTCTCTCTCTCTCTCTCTCTCTCTCCCTTCCTTCCTCTTCTTCTCTCTCTTTCTTCCTTCTTTTTCTTCTTTATTTCTTTCTTCCTTTCTTTTTCTTTCTTTCTACTTATTGTGGAGCCCTGGCTGGACTGGATCTCACTATATAGACCATGCTAACCTCCAATTAGATGGCGTCTTCCTGCCTTTGCCTCCCAGTTGCTGGGCTCACGGGTGCTGTGTGCCAGCAGACCCATCTTATTTCACTAGCCTTACAACTTGGTTCACTGCTCTAAGCTGAACTTTACCATGCAAATAGATCCAACTAAAGAGTCAGATCTGCCCTATGTCAATGTGCGCTTAGAGTGAGGACCCTCACTTGGCCCTCACCCGTTGACCATACTTCTTCTCCAGCACCTTCTTATGGGTTTCACACAGACTGTACTGCAGCAATTGCAGCTCCCATGCAGAACTTCCAAAGTCCTTCACTCCAGATGGCATCAGAGTCCCCTTCTGCACAGAAATCTCCTCAAGCCAAAAGGCATGAAAATAACCTCCAAACCCTCAAAGTGGAGAACCTCATTTCTGGGCAGTACAAGAGTCAATGTTCATCCCCACGATATAGGACACACTGTCCTCATCTACACCAACAATGCCAGCACCCACACCAGAGAGAGCCAGCTCTCTTCCTGCCCTCCTATCTCCAGATTCCACTTACCAGCATTTGGTTGCCACACTGGACCCCAGAAGAGCTGGGACTGGACAACTGCATGTGAGCTCCAAGGGGCGGAGCCCAAGCAATAGGACGAGATCCTCTACCGGCAATGGGCACTTCATGTACACTCCTGCAATTGGTGACATGGCCAAGCCAGAAGTTATCTATGCATCCTAGGCCTACAGCTCCCTGAGTTCCCAAGAAAAAAAAAAAAACTTCTTGTACCCATGAACTCCACAGCAGAGAACAGGAAAGCAGAGCAAACAACACACTAAATATGCAATGTGGCCCTCCCCCAAGGAGAGGAACACTCAGAGTGTCTTTTCCCACAGGGGCCTTCCATGGACTGCTGCTGCCTGCCGGCTGCTGCTGAGGAATGAGAATCCTCAGAAGATGACTCTGTGGTGTTGCCATATGCAGGGGCCCCATCTCTGTCTCAGAGACATACCCTGAGGTCTAAGCCCTAGGCTCATCTTAGGAAGCCCACCCTCCTGAAACCTAGGGACAACTCAACCCAGAGGAACAAATGGGTCTCAGAAGCAATGTCGCCCACTTTGGTGAGAGACAGGGCTTCTTTTGGGGCAAAAGTAGGGTAGTTGCCTCCCAGGTTTTAGGTTCTCTCTGGGTGACAAACTGAAATGGGGAAGGCTATGTCTTGGTGACAGAACCACATGATGCTGGAGTGATAAGCAGTGGGGCCACGGTTTGGAAGCAAGGAGAATCTTAACACAGGCAAGATTTATCTGCCTGTCACACGCCAGATGTACTTACAATAAAACCTGACATCACAAGGGTTTCTGGAACAAATATTTATTTGTTCTGTGCGCTGGCTTTGGGGCCAATCCATCTCTGAGTGGCACCATGTACATGGAGAAATGCCAGCCTCTGGATTTGGCAACTGCAAAGATTGGGATCATCCCTTCCAGGCCCAGGAGCTCTGGGATTGGGACATCTGGAAACAGCACACCCACCATACCCGATGCTCACTGATGGTCATACCTACACTGCAGGGCTGCACCAATACCTGGGTAGGAACCTGAAACAAGGATCTAGACTCAGCCCCACTGGCACCTGGCTCTGCTTCTTGGCACAGGTGACAACCTCCTGACTCAGTACTCATTATGCTTCTGGTATTGTCATCTGGGTAGACTAGGAGTGAGACACTAAGTGAACTAGAGCCTGGAGGAGGAACATTGACACCATGTCTGGACAAAGACGATTTAAGAAGACACAGTCAATATGCCTGGACCAACTGTGGATGCATTTATCATGGCAAAGGACCCAAGGGGAGCCCAGACTTTGGAATGCAAGAAAAAGAGGAGACTATGGGACAGAGGGAAGAGATGAACTTTGTGGTCCTTCTGAGGAACTTAGATGGGGACTATCCTTGTGTCACTCCAGAGTCTGTCACTTGGAATTAATCCTATGCCAAGCCTTTGGAAGATCACACGGCTTTCTGAGATCACATGGTCAGCACTGTGGACACCGAGCTTTGAAGCCAGGGCCATCCGTCCCCCATCCACCACTGTGTTCCTACAGACTCCTACTAACTCTTGTAAGCTCTGCCCCTAGGACACTGGCAGGCACTGGTGTTTGAACAATTGCATGTCTTGGGACCCTCCAGCGTCCCTAGCATCTCTAATGACCTCAGAGTGCCAGAAAGTCCAAGGCCTCTACCCAGAAGCACCCACTCCTCTGGGCCACCTTCCTCCCTCTCTCTGGCACAAGCAGTGGCTCCCTCTGTGCCCCACCTACTTTATTTGCTCACAGAGATAGTTCAAATGAAGGTGAATAGGTGGATCCAGAGCCTGGCCCTCCAGTTAACCCAAGGCCAGGACAATAGGGAGGAACAGTAGGTCTGTGGTAAGCAGGAGGCTACCTGCTCTTTTTGAGTCAGGGTTCCATGAAAATCAGGCCAAATATAACTAACCCTTTTGAAATATCAAGGAGAAAGCAAATAGAAATACAGGGTTCAGATGGATCTGATCAAGTTCAGGGGTGGCTTTGAAATTTTCTTAAAACGCTTAGCCACAAGGGCCTGTTTGCAGAAGTGGGCATCGTGGTCTGTATTGCAATGGTGATCTCAGAATGGACAGAGATGTCAGGCATGTCTGAGCAAAGCCATTCCTGAAAACACCGTGGCGTGATCATAGAGGCGAAGCATCATGATTGACACAGGAAAGCCACCATTCAGCAGAGGAAGATGGAAGCCCCTCCTTACCTGGGCTTCGTAGAACAAATAGAGCATGCTAAGGCCAGTTCGCAGAGGAAGACTTCAAGCCCCTCTTCACCTGGGCTTTACACAACAAACTGAATATGCTCGGGCTAAAGAGGGCCAGGGATATATATTTTGTACCCTTAGAAATGCAACTAACAAAATCAAATTACCCCCATTGTGTTATGATAGCCTAATAAGAGTCCTTGACTAGAAACTATAGGATCGTGTAGGAACAGTATGCTTGCAGGTTTTAATTAAGTATGCAGGGTTGTGATAGCTTAGTAGAGCCCCTTCCTATTATCATGAGCAGCAAATGCTTTCAAGAACGCGCCTTAAGGAATTATTTCCACAGCTGCCTGGCCAAACCACAGATCCTGCTTGGCCCTCTTTAGCCCGAGCATATTCAGTTTGTTGTGTAAAGCCCAGGTGAAGAGGGGCTTGAAGTCTTCCTCTGAGAACTGCTCCCTGAGATGTTTGTTTCAGCAAGCATGTGGAACTGTAATGGAAGCTTCCCTCAGTGGGCGTGGGACTCAACGACCACCCTCTTAGACGGCTACAAAGACAGGGATTTCCATAGTGCGGTCTGTCAACACTGGGGTGCCGTGAAACTACCAAACTAGGTTACTCTGTGGGAAGAAAGAAAAGTTTACTGGGGGGATCAAACTGTCAGGCTCCTAGCGTAGAGGACAGCAGCTGGCAGGAAAGCTTTGCCAGTTTTACGGGGAGCAGATAGCATGGGGGCAGGGGGCAGCCAGCGCAGCCTGGGAGTTAGCTGCCAGGGGAGGCTTGCAGGGCCAGAATAGACTGCGAGCTAGCATAGGAATTTTGAACTGGGATAGGCTGGGTTAATCAGAAACTAGATGCCCTTTGCGAGGGGAGCTGGCTGTAGGGACAGATAATGGAAGTACTGGCTTTTCTTGACAAACAGAAACCCCACTTCACAAGATTTCTGAGGAATGTTGACTTTAAGTAGCAATCCTTCTATTTACCTCGTCCCGGTCCAGACAGAGCTGAGCCCACACTGCCATTTAGGATATTGTCAGCAGCACTGCCATTTTGGGTCCCACTTTGGACCTAACATGGTCTAACTTATAAAAGCTGAAACTGTGGGTCACTGCCGGACTTGCATAGAACAGTAGCTTGAGTCTGAGACTGTGCAAATAAAGCGGAATTTCTCCTTCCGAATCTAGGCTTCATCTGGCTAACAGAACATGCACCAAAACAGTCCAAAGACAGACAAACTTGGGAGAGACGGTGCTATGGAAACCTCCTAGAAAGGACTATGTAGCTTTTGGGACAGCTCTTCTGGGTTCCTCCCTCCTCCCACTTGCCTAGTTCCATTCTTGAAAGTGGCTTTCCTTTCTTAATAACTTGTCTCTTTTTCTCCTTCTTTTATTATTTTTACTTTTTAAATTTCCTGTGAGTACAACAGTCCCATCATATCTCCCCTCTCTCTCCTATCTCCAATTCCTCCCATATCCCCTCCCACTCAAATTCATGACCTGTTAATTTTTACTATTGTTATAAACACTACATACACACACACACACACGCGCGCGCGCACACACACACACACTACAGAGTTCATTTAGTTTTATCAGGCTGGTATATGTACATGTCTGATCAGCTCTTTATCCTGGGAATCAAGAGCCTGGAACCAGGAGTCCTCTGAGCCCATGGCCTGGTGATAAGCATGGGTTTTTCTTCTCTTAACCTAATTTTCATGGACTGGCCTTAGTGAGTGCACTTGCCCTGACGATTTGGGCTTTTTCCTGCTGTTTCTCTGACCTTGGTGCCTAACTTCAAAGTCATGGCTTTTCCTCCACCAATCCTCCTGGCAGCCCCTTAGATTTACAGCCTGCCTGCCTTGTTGGTTTGCCCTCTGACATTAGTAACATTGCTCCCCAATTTCTTTCAGAGTCCATTTTTAAACTCTTTCATTAGTGAGGCTAAGAGCTAAGAACCCCCCCAAAAGACCACATTCTCCCCAGTTCCATGGTCATCTTTAGAAAGGAAGGTTTTGTCAAGGAAGGGCATTCACAGAGGCTGATAGATGTCCACAGAGCCCAGGCCAGGCTGGTGTACACTGTGGAGCCTGACTCAGTTTTCCATGGCAGAGAAGCCTTCTAGCCCTCTGCACTCAGATTGGAGTGCATGACCCTCGAATCACAGTGCCTCAGGGACAGAGGTGCACAGGTATCAACCCACCCACCCTGGCCTCCTCCTCTGCATTATCCGCCCCTTGCCAACCATCTCCCTCCTGGCAGCATTCATCCTGGAGTGGAAGGTTCTTGTTTGCTGGGGAAGAATGCATGAAAAGCTCCCCAGGCTGGAACAAAGAGAGCTCTGGGATAAAGCTGTTAATTACAGAGGTGCTTCTGGCCTCCACCTGTTACCACGGGGCTGGCAGGAATTCCTCAGCCAGCAGGAAGAGATGTTAGCAGGCTCCAACAGAGCAGCATGGGACCTCCCCTGCCTCGCTAGACCCAGAAGTCAGTCTCATTCCAGGAGGTGGTATCCAGGAACACAGAGAGAGATCAGGGGACACAGACCCTGGTGCACAGGAAAGAGGGTCTTTGTCCCCTGCCTACTGCAAAGACCCTGTGTGCTTGGAGCCCACAGTGCTGGATGGTCATGGGGGGAGAAGAGAGCCTGAGCCTTTGCTTCTCGGCACAGAGTCGACAGATAGAACTCTGGGGGGCAGGGAGGGTAGCTACAGAGGAGAGTCAGCATCACCTGCACAGCCCTGCCTGCCATGAGCTTGGTCTTCCGTTAGGACACTTCAGCTACTGCCCAGCTGGAGTGTTGATGGATGTGCCTGGACAGGTAGGCTGCTCTAGCCAATACCCAGCACCCATAGCTCAGAGAGTTCAACAAGGAGATTTCTACAGTGGAAAGACAAATTCTCAGCCAAGATCCCTGGGATCACAGCCTGACAGCGACACAGTACCCTCTGTCACCATAAGGGAGCACCCTGACCTCACTCCTCTGTCAGCATGGGGAGTACCCTGATCTTGCTCCTCTGTCACCATAGGGGAGCACCCTGACCTCACTCCTCTGTCACCATAGGGGAGCACCCTGACCTTGCTCCTAGGGGAGCACCCTGACCTTGCTCCTCTCCTAAAGCCTCCATGGAAGAGAGATGCTGGGGTGTGGTCCGAGATGCTCCTGGAGTCTCCCTTCCTCATCTACCTGCTCTTCTCTGCATCTAGAAAGACGCCCATCAGTTCCTATAGTAACCCCAAAGCTCCAAAGCAGGAACAATGGGAACACAGTGGTCCCTCTGGAGGAACAGCTGGGTGATGGCTCGACCCCTAGATGCCATGAATGAGTGTGTCCTGCTTCTCCAACTGGCCTGGGGTTCATCTTTCTCTCACCTCAACAAGCCTAGGATGCCATAGACCTCAGGCAACCTCCAGACTGCAGAGTCAGAGGAAGGGGGCAGATGGATGGCCTTGTCACCATAAGCATTTCGGAGGACACACTTAAATGAAACAAATCCTTCTATTAGAAATAAACCTCAAAAACATTTTTAACAAATGGGCGTTAACATGTCTCCTGGCAGTGGGAATGTGAGACTCTCAGCAAACTTTTGGCAATCATTCAGACACATTTCCCTACCACGCACAGCAATGATTCTCAGTGGATTATCCTGGAATAATCGGCCCATTCCGGTTGTTAGGACGTGGTCTTTTAAACTGAGTTATTCCCAAACATCTCAAAAAACCAGGGCTCTTCATCTCGCCAATTATGAAATACTGCAGGCACTGTCTGCTATCAGGGAGGGAGATTTATTTTCCACAGTGATGGCAGGCGGCCACTCCTAGGCCCTGGGATGCTGCTCTAGGGTTTCCATCATGTTACAAGTATCAATGGGGCAAATTTAACTAATGGGGGGCTGACTTCTCAGCCACCATAAAAGGGCTGGGAGAGGCTCTGATGAGGACCACAGAGGACCACACATAGTAGCGATGCTCCAGTGGGCTTGAGGGCACCTTTTGCTGCTCTGTTGTCCTCCATCCTACCTCAATCTCCCTGGATGCTAGAAATAAGGTCCCACCTTCCAGAGTTCATACTCAGAGACCAGTTCTGATTGGTAAGTGCTCAGCTGATGCAGCAGGATGCAAAGAGCCTGCTCCATGGGGGTGGGAAGCTTGGTTCCAACCCAAGAGCACTCTGAGCCTTATGACCTCATGAAAGGCTAACACAGTGATTCTGTGGGAAAGGGACCTTGGCCGTGGGTGAGAGCTCAGGGTGGGGAAGGACAGACAGATTCGCCTCACAGACAAAGCTTAGGTGAAGAGTGTATTGAGAGAAGAGGAAAGGAGAAGGAAGAGAAAAAGAGAGAAGGGAAGAGAGGCGGGAGGAGGGATGGGTAGCAGAGACCGGCTAGCCTCTTCAGAAGAACAGCAGAAAGAGAGAACAGGAATGGGCGGATCTTGTCTCTTAAAGGAACCTTTTGCACCTGCGTACAAATAACAACCATAGGACCCTTGGATTGGCCAGGGTACTGCCTTTGTGCAGCCTGCCAGGTGACAGGGGCCAGCATAATGCCTGAATCCTAACAGCTAGTATAACCAGGCAAGTACAAGGCTAGGGTTCAGAATGGACAATGGCTTCACAGGCCCCCAGTTGTTCCTCTCGTGAGACTGAGAAGCTGCAGTTTGGTCTGTTGTCTTGCTGGTTAGTCAGCTTGAGATGAGAGATGCTTAGGGCCAGTGAGACCCACCTGGGTGCCTGTATGTGGGGAAAGAGTTGACACACAGGACAATCACTAGGAGGAAAATACCCCCCTTCAACATGAGCTGTACCTTACAGCAGGGGGACTCCCAGATGAGAGGGGAAGGAAGGGGAGTCCAAGGAAGACAAAGCATGCAGGACCAAACATCCATCAAACACCAGCTTTTTGGCCTTTTACCAGGGACTCAAATCCGGCAACTGTCCAAGCATTTCCGGGCCCTCTGCACCAAATTGGGACTGCTAAGATTTGTGGACTGGGTAGCCACTAAGCTAGCTGGTTCTCCAGCCTCTGTGGTATAGACCAACTCAATAAACTCCTTTTTATAATACACACACACACACACACACACACACACACACACACTATTGCTCTGTTCCAAAATAAATAAATAAGAACCCTGCCCAATTCAGAGAGTAGAGAGTTAGAAAAGACCCTGTGAAGAGACAAATGCCATTTACCCCAAACCCATGTATGCCTCAGAATGCAGACCATGACCTTGCTTGGTAATAAAGAGAAGGGTTGAAAATCAAAGTCACCACTGAGAGGTGTGTTAGCTACTGAAGATGGAAGGGCTCCTTTTGGCTCATGGTTTGAAGCTACCAACTATGATGATAAAGAAGCCACAGACACAGGAGCTTGAGGTCACAAGGTCACGCTACATCTTCAGTCAGGAAGCTGCTGCTCAGCTTGCTCCTTTCACACAGTCAGACAGCAGCCTAGGAAATGGTGCCACCCATGTGCAGGACAGGCCTTCCTTCATTGCAAGGCCTCCTGGTAGACCCTGTAGAATGTGTTTCTACAGTGATCCTAAACCCAGCCAAGTTGACAGTGACAGTTAATCTTAACAAGTAGATTGGACCCCAAATCTAATAGCCAAAATCTATGGAGGTTGGGGGGGAGGAGACACCACACTCCCAGACATAAAAAGAAGTCAGTCATGTGAACATGGAGGCAGAGATCCAAGTAACATGACCGCAGTTCAGGGACACCTGGAGTCACAAAGAGCTGGATGAGGCAGGAAAGTCCCTCCCCAAGAGCCCCAAGGGGAGCATGGCCCACTCGGCCTCACACTTCTGGCCTCAGAGTATGTAAAGAAATGAGTCTTTTTGTGTGGTCATTGGTTAAAGCCACCCAGGACATCCAACCAGGCCCAGGAGACGCCTCTTCCTAGTGAGTGCTCTAGACTAAGAAAGCTGAGCACCTATCTCCCCATGTGCTCCCAACATCTCACTCAGGGAAGGGTTCTGTAACCTCAGCCTCCCACGGAGGACCATGACAGGGTGACTGAATGATGCCTGACCCCAAAGGGAGGATGCTTGTCTGGTATGGTGAACTGAAGATACACTTGCTGTGATAATCATATCAACAGCTTAACAGGATAGAGGCTCACCTGAAAGACACAGCCTCTGAATATGCCTGGGAAGGAGTTTCCAGACTTGAATAACTAAATCAGGAAGACCCGTTGTAGATGTGGACAGCACCGTTCCCTAGGCTTGGGTCCCTGGCTGCATAAAAAGGAAAAAGCAAGATGAGCGCCAGGATTCATGGCTCTCTGCTTCCTGACTGCAGGTGTGATGAGCAGCTGCCCAAAAAGCCTGCCGCTGTGCCTTCTCCACCATGAAGGACTATGTCCTCAAACCATGAGCTGAAATAAACTGTTCCTTCCTGAAGTTGCTTTCGTCGGGTCTTTTATCATAAAAGCGCCTACCATGCCTGCAGAGCTGGGGAGATGAGCGAGGAAGAATTTGTCCCTGGGAAAGAAATGATGAGGAAGACATAGAGGCCTGGACAGTGGCAAAGCTGCCCATAGCCAGACCAGGTCAGTGCAGGGACCAGGCCTGGATCCCAGTCTAGCCTGGCTCCCCACCCCTGTAGGCCTGGAAGAAGGAAGAATCTGCTGCCTGAAAGGCAGAAGCAGTGCAGACAGTTCCCTCCCGTTCTTGCTCCTGCTGCATAGCCACTACAGCAGAGCTGAGCGCTAAGTCAAACGTGCTCAGAACAGGGGCTCTCGCTCTAATTGCAATAAATTAATTTCAAAGCTCTGCAGTGATGAAATGACTTTCTTTCCCTCAAAGAGAGCCCGGTTCGTGTCTCTCTGGGCCCGCCCCCTTCATTTTCAATAGTNAATAGTGGCTGTTTGACCTCCTCTACACCTGCCCCACCCCAATTATTCTGGGGCCTCTATGAAGGGCTGGAGAAAGAGGCCGTATCCTTTCCTGCTCTGTCCAAGCTCACTGTAAATCAGCTGTCCCTGCTAAGGATGTCTGCAATGTGAAGGACAAAGCTGTAATGCCATCTCTCTTATCACCACCACCACCACCGAACGAGAGGCTCTGAGAGTCTTCCAGACCTGGTATGAAGCCAGTGGCCTTTCCCGTTGCACCATCTTTGGGTGGAGCCCTCTGAGAGATCCCCGATCATGGTGTCTGCATCCAGGGCGGAATTGGGGGCAAGGAGAAGAAGAAGTCACATGTGGTTCCCCCCCACTCCTCTGGACACAACTCTTAACCCTCCGCCCTCCACCACTTCAAGCTCTGCCTCTGTTGTGTTCCGCACGTTTTCCTTCATGCTCCTGCACCTCTCTTCCCCACAAGCCAGACCCCTTTATCTCCCCATCATCTGCAT
>LOEQ01000251.1:354563-365788 GCA_001685075.1 Bramus lutescens | reverse complement strand
CCGTGCGGGAGCCGGGCAGGACGAAAAGCAGGCCCGCTCCCTCATTACTACACACTGCTATTGTCAGAGTATTTGCCTACAGGAGGCACAGACAGACTTGCCCGATGACTTTCCTCCATGGCCAGGTTCCCCCTCATATGGACGGTAAGGCATGGCCACATGGATCCAGAAGCAGTAGGGACTGGCTGGGCTGTTTCTTTTCTAAGTAGAAGCCCTGTAGCCTGGGAATCCAGGCTATGCTTTCACACATCTTACTGTCAGTGGGAACATGGGACATCAGAACAAAGCTGTTCTCCACCCCCTAGCTCCAACACTGGTGTCGCCCAGATCTAAACCTACTTAGACCCACGCATGCTGGGAGGGTGTCTGGCCTCTGCTCCACCAGGCTTCCAGAGCTGATGTCATGGTCCTGGACACTGTCTCTTGCTCACTTAGTACACGGTGGGACCCACCTGGGCCAGTGAGCACAGAACAGGAAAAGCCTGTTGGGTATGTAGGCCGGATGGTAGAGTCACCTCTGGCACATTAGGCTAGCCTCAGAAATCAGGTCGTAGGGTGGGCTGACATTCCCAGATAGTTCTCGCCCTTTTCCCTATAAACCCCTGAGTTGAAACAACTTCTCCCAGTATCCTCTCTGCTCCTGGTCTCCCCTCACACCACTCAGGGGGATTTCCTCCACCTCTGCCTTCCCAGCATCCTCCTCCAAGGTGTCTTCACAAGCACTGGGTCCCATGGGCCATCCCTGTGTGCTTGCTTTCTCTCCTAGGTACCATCATTCTCCCCTTGTCATGAGTTGCAAGCTGCTCAACACAGGGCAGAGGCTCCTGGAATGTGCATTTCAACACAACAGGGCACAACAGGGTTAAGCTCCAAAAAGAAGGGATTTGTGGAAGGTCAGGAGGGGTCATATGGCAAACACCCCAGGGGAGAAAAATGCCACAGAGAACAACGCTGCAGCCCAGCCAGGGTATTCTCTGGCTCCAAGATCAGCACTGCTATCAGAAAGCCAGCACCCCCACTCCCAGCCTCCCTCACAGGGCTCATAGATTCTGGCTGTGCAGATTTGTGGTCCAAGATCTTTTTATGTCTGGAAAATGCAACCTTGTCACACTAGAGCTCTGCCAAGAAGATGGTCTGCTAGGCAAAAAACTAAGAGCTTGGTCAGTGGTGCAGCTGCTGCCCTGAGATGCAGGTTGTTTCCAGTGGTGGAAGGAGAGGTGAGTGTGGGGGACAAATGGATGGTAGACAGGATGCATGAATGGATAAATGGATGGGAGAGTAGATAGGCAGATGGGGGAACAGATGAAAGAATAGACGAATGAGAAGATGGATGGGTATATGAGTGTGGATTAATGAATGATGAATGGATGGATGGATGGATGGATGGATGGATGGATGGATGGATGGATGGATGGATGGATAGATGGATGGATGGATAAATACATGAATGGATAATGGATGGATGAAGAATGGACAGATGGATGGATGGATAATATATGGATGGATAGATGATAGATGGATAGATGAATGAGTGAATACATGAACAGATAATGGATGGATGGATAATAAATGGATGGATGATGGATAGATGGATGGATGGATGGATGGTTAATGGATGGATGGATGATGGATAGATGATGGATAAATGGATGAATGATGAATGGATGGATGGTTAATGGATTGATGGATGATGGATAGATGATGGATAAATGGATGAATGTTGGATGGATGGATGGATGGGCAGATGGATGGATAGATATATGGATGATGGGCAGGCTAATGGGAAATGGATCCATAGGAAATGTTAGAGGCTCCAGGCAGGGTACTTTCCTTCCCCTGTAATCCTGATTGCCCTGCTACTCATTAGGTCCAACAGTTCCTGGATCTTGCCACGGCCAGAAGACCAGATTGGTCATATCACATGACTTCCTAGTGACAATATTGGCCCTCTAGCCCCTCCTACATGGGACTTTCCAGAAGAAACACAAACCAGTATGTTGAAGGTCCTTGGTCAGCAGGGATCTCAGGCAAGCCTCCCACTCTGCTCACTGAGCATCTTTGCATTTGTCTGGGACCCTTTGCCTCCATGGTGACTGTCTCCTGCCTGGGGAGTTGGTGACACATACTCCAGGAATGGAGTAGGGGAACTCAAAACCAGCTGCCTATATCTCTGGACTCAGGAGGCCACCACTATCTCAAGGAAGCCCCATGGAAGCAGTGGAGCCCCAACCTCACCCAGGATGTTCAGATAGTGAAGAAAAGCCATTGCTTGGCTTCAGGACCAAGTACCATGACCCTTAAATCCACTGCAGCTTTCAGGACCATCAATCACCATGAAACACAATGCACATGGCAGCATGAGAATAGGAACACCCAGCACAGCTGCACATCACTCATGCAAATCCTCCTCCTCTTTGTGGACATGTTGTCTCCCCCCTCCCCCTCTCTGTCTCCCCCCATCCTAAATGCCCCAGAGGACATCCATTCCAGGCAAACACAGATGATTTTTCTGCAGATTGGAGAGATGCCAGAGGACAGCTATGCGCTCTTAGCTAAGTCCCCTGTTCTGGAGTCTGCACATGTACATGTGTGTGAGACAGACGACCCAGGCCAGGAGTGTCCAGAGTTAGAAGCGACCTTCTGGCCTCCCGATCCTGATTCTGAGTTTCTTCATACTCGGTACTCTGCCTCAGTCAGCTCCTAGGAATGTATCTCCATTTGGGGGTCTCCATGTCTTCCACAAAGCCAGGTGCTGCTTGCTAACATGAGACTCTTGAAACCACTGGCAAGGAGATGCCTGAAATCTGCTGGGCCTTGGAGGATCTGGGAGGATGAGTCGTCCAAGGAGAAAGTAATAGCTATTTGGTCACATCAAGGCCTTCAGTGCAGGAGAGGCTATTAAGGGCTGAGATGAGGAATGGAGAAGGTTCACAAAGTACTGTGATGTGTCATTTTCCTGAGAAAGAGGCAGCTGTCCTCAGGGAACCCAGAACGACAGGCTCCAAAAACAGAAAGAGCCTCACTTTCCAGCCACACAGAAAACAGGCAGCTTCCCCAGTGGGTCACCATGTCCCAGGACTAAGGAGCCATTTTCTGTCCGTGTTCATCTCCGCCGGGACAGGATGGGACAAGTCAGACCCAATAAGCACTGGAACTGATATGCTGGGGTTCAGGTAAGAGCAGAAAACTGGCCTGCGTCCAGCTTCCATGGCCTGCGGCAGCACAGCCACCACACTAAGGAAATACAGGGGCATGCTTCAGGGAAATGCACCCAGGGGGGATGCCCATCCTTCAGTGAAAAGCGAGAGGGACCCCACAAAATTGGTGGTCTGGGCGGCTGCAGTGGCCTCTCCCTACTCTGCCAGTGATTCACAAGTACCTGCAGTTCCCCTGTCCCCAGCGCAAGCAAGTCAGGTTGCAGGGACTCTACAGCTGCTAAATTAATAACAGCCATTTCTATCCACTGGTAGCCAACTTGACTTCCTTCTAGAGAAGACTAGTAAGATAAGGAGTGGGTGTAGCCCACGCTGTGCCCCTTTCCCGAGAACTAAGAACTGACGGGCAGCAACTGAATCTACCCGGGCTCTGGAATCTGGCACTGTGTAGCTGAGGACAGAACACCAGAGAAGGCACCAGACAGACATTACACAGTTGTTGCCTAGACACTCTTCAGCAAAGCAGAGGATGCCATCTGGGGAGAGATGGAGGCCAGGGTTTCATGGAGAGTGAGCTAAGGACCAGCAAGCTTCCTCATGGACCCAGGATATTTGTGTCTCGCTCCCCAGACTTCCTATCTGAGATGCCTTATGGGAGATTCCATAAGACCGTGTAACAGGAGATGGAAGACAGCCAGATCTAAGAGCCAGGGGTCTGGTCTCCACTCTTATTTCATCAATAAGGGACTCAGTTTCCACACTGGGTAAAGGAAAGATCAGCAAATTTCAGGGTCAGGGACTTTCAGATCCTTGAAGTTTTGATAATCTGTGAAGGGGCAGGAGACAGCTAGGAAACCCCACCAAGCCAGAGTCTCCCTCTTACTAAGCCTTGAGACACCTTCACTTTGCCCAAGAGGGGTTGTAGAAAGCTTTCTGGGCTGACCATGGGGCAGGAATCCTGCCCCTTCCACCCCAGCATGACCCCACCTAAAGCCTCACCAATCACAGCCCTCAGTCAGCTTCCAAACACAACCTTCCTCCCATCTCTGCCTTTCCCTCCTTTGCCCAGGCCCCTCCTAAGCACCCCCAGCTTGGGATCCCAGGGACCCTTGGTTCCCACCCACAGAAAGACCCAAAGATGAGGAGGACTCATTAAGCTAAAATCAGGGCATTACTGACAGGGCTACGCTCCTTCTGAGGCCCCAAGAATCACGCTTCTCTTCCTGCTTCTAGAGGTGCCCGCGTTCCTGGGCTCCCAGCCCACTTCCCTCATCGGAGTCAGCCTCCACCACTGGAATCCTGCACACCTGCATAGCTCTGATTCTCAGCCCTGAACCTCCTCTTTCATCCTGAGGACTCTGAAGATTAGGGTAACTCATCCAACACCCCCAGAATGGTCTCTGAGCCAACACCCTTAATTAGCCACATCCCCAGAGACCCTTCCGTCGTGTGTGTCGACTTTCCTATTGCTATAACGGACACCATGACCAAAGGCAACTGAAGGGAGCAAAGAGTTTATTTGAGTTGTATTTTCAAGTCATGATTCATCACTGAGGGAAGTCAGGGCAGGAACTCGAGGCAGGAACCATGGAGGAACACAACTTGCTGGCTAGCTCACTCCGTCTCACTCCCTGGTTCATGCTCTGGTACCTTTTCTACGCAGGCCAGGACCACCTGCCCAAAGAATGGTGCAGTTAATAATGGAGACTGACCCTCACAGATGTGTCCACAAACTAACCTAATCTGGGCAATTCCTCAATTGAGGAGTCCATTCTCAAAGGGTTTGAGGCTGCGTCAAGGTGACAATTAAGGCTAATCAGAACCCTCATCCCTGGGCTCAGGGGATTAGAATGGAAACATCTTCAAGGGTCTTGGTTCTGTCAGCCACATAGGTCCTAGGCAGGTTAACCTAGGGTCAGTCCTGGGGACTTTTCCCAGGGGAAAGACCTCTCCAGGACCCTGGGGACAGAGATAGGGACAACAAGTGCCATCTAGCTCCTGCTGATAACCAGCCTGAGGATACTGTAGGTTGAGCTAGCTCCCCAGTGTGCAGGAGTCAGGCAAGGGGCATGAGCCAGACAAGGACCCCCATGCACTGGCAGAGGTCACAGGCAATACTCGCCACACAGCCATGGTAAGCAAGAAGACATCAAACTCAGAGGTCAGAGATGTGGCCAAGGCCAGACCCTGATCAGCCTGTGTAACTTTAGCCAAGAGCATCCTTATCCTCCCGACAGTCTCCTGGGACTCATCTTTTCTCCTTTGTCCATTTTCCCAGCATAACAATGGTTTGATAGTGTCCGAATTACTCAGGAGTCGCCCATCCATGAAATAGCCAAGCCTGCATGCCGTCCAGATAAACTGACCATTTCTTAGAACTAGCTTAGACTCTCTGGATCCAGCCTTGGAGTCCAGGCAGTGGAGGCCCCCCTCCCAGGCTATGGTGAGGCAGGGGCTGTTGTGACACCATCCCCAACCCCTCCTCACTGAGGCAAAGTCCCAGCCCCTTCCCCAGTCAAGATGGAATATCATCGAATGCTATTTTTTCAACTTTGCTCTGAAGGGATTTCCTTGATCTGGAGCTAATTGTATTGGCATTAACCTGTTTTAACAGGACTAAAGTATCAATAAATCATTTTTTAGTAGCTCTTCTTATTACAGCCCTCTGTTAATGCATCGCACTCACGGTGACAAACAGCCATGAAACCACGGCTTTCCTGTAATACACTTTGTCTTTTTAAGCCTTTTTTCCTCTTCCTGCTAACTTCAAAGACTTCTAAAGTTGATTTAGAGGCGAGTAAAGACGAACGCAAGGCCACCACGGTGCCTTGGCCGTGCCTGCCTGCTCTCCACCAGAAAGCTATCTCTCCGTGGTCACTTGCCTATTCCACCATCACCGAATGCTATCAGGACTAAGTCACAGTAAACAGGGACTTAGGGAAGGGGCTCAGGGCTAAGTCTTACACAGAACAAGTCTTCATCGAAATTTTCTGAAGCAGCCAAACCCAAATGCCAAAATATCAGCACTGAGATTGCCAAGATCTAGTGCAGAGTTTCCTGGCAGCCAGGGCAAAAAAGGAAATACTTTCTGTATTTTATTGTATTGCTTTGCCTTAGATTTGGGAGCTTAAATCATCAGAAACTTGATCCCTGTTGCCTGATGATAGACAATAGCATAGAGCAATCTGTTTGTATTTGAATTTAGGTATTTAGTTCATCATGGATTTGGGCATTCATTTTGGTATTTAAAATTATTGCATTAAAAAGTATTTATTTTGGAGCTGAAGAGACATCTGAGTTAGTCAAAGACTTGCCCCTCAAGCATGAGGACCTGTCTCCAATACCCACATATAAAAGCTGGTTTTTGCAGCTGTAATCCCAGCCCTAGAAAGGAAGCAGGGGGTTCACTAGCCAGTCAGTCTCACCAAATTTATTATCACCAGAGCAATGAGAGACTGTATCTCAAAAAATATAGTAGAGAGGAATTGAGGAAGACACCTGATGTCAACCCCCGCTTACACACACACACACCATAATGCACCACACACATACACCACATATACACACAACACACACAAGCTCTCTGTATTGTGATGGTGGAGTTTTCAGAGTCCCTTGCAGATTAGCTGGAGATCTCCCTAGGCCACTTAGCACTAAGATGGTGCCACACTTATGGATCTGGACCACCTATGTCTGTCAAAGCCTTGTCTCTCCCCACTAAGGGTTAAGGATGCCCAATTCTCTAGGTTCCCACTTCCTGTTTTCAGCCAGGAAGGATAATTAATCCTGTTGATCCCTAATTGACTCGAGGTGGCTCAAATACCAAGCATGATATCATTTCCTTCATGAGGGAGTTCTTTACTGAAAATGGCTTTCAGTCTTCTTTGGAAGAAAAGAATAAGAAAATTAAAGCCGCAGGAAGATAAGAGATCAGAAAATAACCAGAGCATATTTACATATGCAATTAGGAGCTGTGGAAGCCTGGGAACAAAGAAGAACAAAGCTCGCATGCACGAACACACAGGCGCGTGCGGACACACACACACACACACACACACACACACACATCAGGAAGGCTGTGAATACTGAGCAGGGAGCCAATAGCTATGATCCTGGAGGCTGTGGCCACTGCTCAGCATCCCATGGAGACAGTGTCTGGCATCTAGAAGGTTCTGGGGGTCCTCTGTCTTGAGGCTTGCTCTGTTGGTCACTCCAGATAGACTCCTCCCCTTGGAAGACCCCCTCACACACACTTGCTATTCTAGAAAAGTCTATTTCACAGTGTGCAGCCCATAGGAGTCCTCACGGTGGGAAAGAGAATTCTCATGGCTGGTTCCTTTAGGAAGTGGGGAGAGTGGCTGTGGTGGAGGGGAGGACTGGGCTTGCAGACACAAGTCTTTAGTAGTCTTCAGTTCCGGAACACTGTTCTGAGCGAATGGGTGCTGTGCGTGCTGCCAGGGGGAAGACTCTAACTGCAATGCTCCACTGAGGTCTTGTTGCCATCTCCCACACTGGTAGTGCATTTCATTTGTATTTTAATCAATAAAGCTTGCCTGACAATCAGAGAGTGAAACAGCCACACTGGTCATCCTTACAGACCAGGCAGTGGGGACACACACCTTTAATCCCAGCAGCCACACGAGTTGCCATAGAAACTGAGTGGTGGTGGTGCACACCTTTAATCCCAGCCCTAGAGAGGAATATAAGATGGGAGGAGACAGCTCTCACACACAGTCTCATTCTGAGATTCCCAGAGGCAGAATCACCATTTCAGACTGAGGTAGAAGTAAGAGCCAACAGCTGGTTGTTTTGCTTTTCTGACGTTCAGGATGAAACCCTAATATCTGTCTCTGGGTTTTTATTAATTATATTACACACACTGATGTGACCAACCCACCCCATGCCTGCCACCACAGGGCCTTTTGGGGTGCTGTTGTGTGAAAAGGTAGAAGGCATTGAGCCAGGCCTTCTTGCTTCTGCTGGTACTCAGAGAGGGTGACTCTGACCCTGTCACACAGCAAGGAGGCAACCACACTTGGATGAGAAGCCACACCCATTTCACATAGGTCACATGGTCTCTACCATAATATGTAACTCTGTCATTGTAAGATGAGTATAGTATCCATGATACATAAATGAATGAACATGGATATATTCCAATAAAGCTTTATTAGCCAAAACAAGCCATGAGCCACATTAAACCCCTGCTGGACCATCTGCAGTTCTCTGAATGAGTGTGGCCAGAATGTCCTGTCTCTTAACCCTTAAGTCATCTTTTCAGCCCCAAGGTTAACTTTTGAAACTGTCTCAGGACCACAGTAACTCAGGGAGGGAATGTGTGATGTGTCCTTGTTGTCAATGAAAGGCAATTATGTAAAAAAATTATTATAATAGTTTAATTAGTGATATCATTGGACTTTGGGGAAGAAAAATAAACTATGTAATTTGCATACAATAATTTGTCACTTATGCATTTTTTTTGTTTTATCATTCATCTTGGTCTGTCAACAGCCCACACAAGCAAATGCATTAATAATCAAACTCCATTTGCTTAGATATTTTGCTAGCTTTAAGTTATCAAAAGGATAACCTGTACATTTTTCCATGCTGTTCTTACAAAGGTATATTTGTCAAGACAGAAAGCATGGAAGCAGTTCATTGAATTGAATTATAATTCATAAATATTTGAAAGTATAGTAGGCGGGTCTGTGTTTATACTTTTGCCCAAAGCCTCACAAATGTGAGAGTTGGGGTAGGGTAGTGGCAGGGAAGGAGGGAGATGGAATTAGGAAAGGGAATTAGAGGATTCTACACTTCTAGAACATTCTATTTCCCACAGGCCTGGTGGCTGTGTGGGAAGACATTGCTACTTTTCTCTACAGAGTAGTCACAGAGTTTTTTCTCATTCTTTTGAATGCAATACACCAAAAATAGTACATACAAAATATAAAAATGGAAGAAAAGTAGAGATATAAGAAGGGTTTGCCTCGTGCAGGGGTCAGAAGGGTCACACATGCAGGATGAGGCAGCATGGTGGAGACACACAAGAGCCTGCTCTGCAGGTTGGAGCGCCTGTCTCCAAGCCAGAGCTTGACTGTGCATCAGCTCTGCTGGAAGAGGAGAGCCTGTTGACATTTCCCCTACCAGAATTGCTAATAACAGGTTTTCTTTCCTATCGATTCTAAACACAGAGCTTTCCCATTTTGGGAAATTCGGAGATGAAGACTAAAGAGCAAGGATCTAACTCACGACCCTGGGGAAAGCACTGTAGACTGCATATTATAGCCTTTCAGAGCATGTCTGTCTTTCCATCTGTAATTTTCCATGATTGAGATCGGTCTCCCAAGATAATTTCTACCTTGTTTTTCCCCACTTAATATGCTAGACGCTCCCTCTGTGTTATTACAAACTCATTGTAAGCATCTTTGGCTGCATAATTTACTTAATCATCTTCTCATTAGAGGACATTTAGGCAGGCTCTAGTTTCTCACTCTCACAAATTACCAGGATATGAACAGCATGGAGGATCCCCATTCGCATCTCAGGACCGACATCTGGAGATGGCCTGAAATGGCCTGGGAGAGTCCTTAAGATTCCAGAAGCAGCTACTGAAGATTCTATGTGTGCATAGCCCCTACCTTTCCCATTTGTACGTTGATATGTGGTCATCCCAGGACATACATCCCTTACTAAACATATCTGAATGCCACAGGGAGGCAGACATTTAAAATCGCATCCCAGCTGTGCAAAACATTGTCTGGGCCCTCTCCAGTGCCACCACCTCTCTGAGCCTTGAGTTTCTCGTCTTTCATCGAGACAAACAGATTCATGATCAGGTATAGCACTCAGAGAAGGGTTTAAATCACTGGGTGTGAGTACCTCACCTAGTGACCACATCTAATAAATGACGGCCAACAGTAACATTTTTAAGCCTGTCTCCTTAATTATTTCATCAAAATGTTTCAGGGAAGTCCCTGATTGGCCTGGCTTGAGTCATGTGTCATCCCCTGAGCACTAGCAATGACTGTGAACTCTGATTGGCTTTCCAGACCTATACTCCCCTCTGAGCCAATGACCTTTGACTCTAATGGAAAGTGCAGGATGTTGTGCCCACCCTGAAGCTGCAGCTAGGTATGGGGTCAGCCCTACTGAAACTGTAAGAGCTGAGAATTCGGAGTCCCAAAGAGATGAATTATTTTCTGAAAGGAAATGAGCTACACAGAACAACTATAACAATGTCCAGGCTACTTTGGGGATCAGCTGGGGTCCCTGATAATCCCCTGAGACCACGGGGACACAGGAATGTAACCTATACAGTATGTGTTTCCATGGGAGGAGACCCAGAACAAAGCAAGGGTGGAGGAGGCTGGAGGCTGCTGCCACAGCTTCTCAAGATGAAGAGAGTAGAGGCTGGACGGTGGTTGCGTGGAGAAAACACTCGCTACACAAGTATGCGGGTGAAAGTTCAGACCCCCAGCATCAGGTACACATGGCAGCTTCCTATAACCACAGCACTCAGGAGGACGGGGACACAGAGGCTAAGGTGACCCAGGCTGTCCAGAACCCACGTCCAGGCTTCTTCTTTCTTTCCACTCCTTCCCAACTGCCCAGTTCGATGTTCTTGTCATAACTGAGCCACTCTGGGTGAGAATATTTTTGTCACCTCACCAAGACAACTAAAGGGTGGGCTTCCTTTGAGAGTCTGGTTTTGCAGAAGTATAAAACAGAGGTGTCGAACTTGCCTGCTTGCAGGTTCCCTGACAGTATCTGAAATCCCATCAGTAATAGCCAAACTTCTAGCATCGTGACATGATGTTGCTGTCTATAAAATCTGCACTCCAAACTGCATAGTAAGATTGCAAAAAGCCATACACACCCTTCAAATCTCTCATAGTGTTTGAGTGAGTTTATAATTTCATATGGGGCTGATTCGTAGCCATCCACAGCTGCATGGAGCCACAGGTTGGACACATCTGGAATTCAGAGCGGCGGTGACTTTAAGGACAACAGCAAACACATGGAATGGCAGAGAGAGTCACTGCGCCTAACAGACACAGAGGCCTCCTCCTG
>LOEQ01000251.1:325175-337796 GCA_001685075.1 Bramus lutescens | reverse complement strand
TTGCTGACTGTTGGTGTTTTGTAAGTTTTACCCTTAAAAGAAATACCCCTTTAAATCCCAACTGGTGTGGGATTGTTTATGACTTACGCCTTCATACCTGCTCCTATGAGCTCCCTTTGTTTCTGAGCAAGTGTGTCTGTTGCTACTTTCGCTGTCTAAGGACGCTAGAATCCAGCTTCTTCAGCCTGTTAGCACAGGGAACCTCTGCCCTTCAGCCCTGGATTAGCTCTCCTGAGGTTCAGCTGCTTGGACTGAGAAACCATAGATGGCCATTTGGAGGCAATCCAGCCTCTATCATATAAGCAAATCCCCCAAAATCTTTTATGATGTGTGTATATGTGTGAGTGTGAGACACACACACACAAACACAATGTTTATTCTATTCTTCTAGAGAAATCTGACTAGCATAGAGGTTATTGGGCATGGGTGTCTATTAAATGAGAACCTGTGTCCTGCCAAGGCAATCTGGCCCTTATACCTTGCATGACTGCTAATACAGCTGTTAATACAGCTGCCCTTTCTGGGCAAGACTCCTCTCTAGCCAGGCCACCTTGAAGAGAGTCCAGCAAAAAGCTGGCCTGCCTAACCATGCTGTCTTCACAGACAGCTGTCTTTTTCCAAAGGGACACTGGGTACTTTCATCTGTGCCTCTCTCAAGGGCTCCACTAGCCCACTGCCTGATTACATTAGATTCTTTAAAATATTAATTTATATTTCAGCTGGACAGAGCCAAGATGGCATAGTGGATTGCAGCCTGACAGTCTAATTTGATGAAACTCTTTAGCTTGTCTCACCCACTCCTGGTGAGAATGGTACACAGGCATGTGAGAATGCTCACACATGTTGAGCAAACCCAGGCCTCTTCTGGCTGACCTGCATGTACTGTGGCAACAATACTTCATCTAAACAGCAGAACCTTAAGCCAGCTACCAAGAGTAGCTGCGATACACACCACTTTGTAATGTAGGGGACATAAGGGAAGCTCCCTGCTAAAGATACATTCCTCCAGTACCTGGCCCAGCTGGGAGAACCCTGCACTGCACTTTTCCCTCTCTGTCTAGGAGGACTTCAGAAAGGAAGCTGTTTTTAGGCTCCAGGCAGAAGCAATGGGTAGGGTATGTGAAGGGTTTCCCACCCATGGTGATGGATCATTGGCAGGAGCCTCAGGTAAGCCATGGAATCCCTTGAAATAGCACACCAGTTCTCACCCAGACACAACCCTCTACCATAGAGAAACTGGAGCTATGGTGACAGGGGAGTCATTTGGAATTTCCAGAGTTGAAAGACAGAGTCAGGGTATTGCCAAGGCTTACTAGGAATCCTGTCACCCCTGGATTTATTGCAAGATCTCCATGTTGTAGAGGGGACAAAGGTGGCAGTCTTGAAGCTGAAGGAGGGAAGGGCCCATAATCTCCAAATCTGATAGAAAACAAGATCCAGAAAGAGCCTTGTGTCTCTCTTTTGATGACTCCATCTGTGCTGGACGGCCACACAGGGCGGTGACCACAGCCTAAGTGCTGAGATTCTGAGATCGTGATAAGATTTAACTGCCACAGGGCTAGTTATTCTTGGTATGCTGCTATAGGTGGTACAAAAATATCCCAGAGTTCCTTTATGCCTAACTCCATAGCCTACAATATACACAGTTTATGCAAGGATTGCACCAGAGTGTCAAGGAGCCCATGACAACCAGCTGTACCCTCCATGTGCAGGCATAAGGTAAGAGTCTGTATGGTCCTATGTTGGCAATGAAGTCTTGATGAGACAAATACGGAGTTGAGAAGTTGACATCTTATAGGGTCTACTACCCAGCTCTGTGAACTCAAAACAGAGACAGTGACTAGTGACTGTGCTCTCAAGGGACAGGTTTCCTCACTTGGTGCCTGCACTGTCCCAACTCAGCTGTCTCCTTCATTCCTGGATCTGAGGCCTCTGTGGCACAGCAGCCTCCTGGGACCCTGAGCCCATCATATTCTTTCTTAGGAATGGAGACCTCTTCTTGTCCCAGTACTTCCAGCCCTGTGCATTGACCACACACTTCACAGAAGCCACTATCTCTGGCTCATCCTCTGTTCTGGCGGGTGGGTCTAGAAGGCCCAGGCTGGGTCCTATCCATTGGTCACGATGAACTCACAAGGAGCGGCTGCTAAGTTCTGTCCATGGTGCTGAAAACAGGGTGTCTCCTCCCTCTACCCTGACCCTCACCCACGTTCCTACCCACCTCAGAGCCTCTTCCTGGCACAGTCAGAGACATGATGAACAAAGAGAGGGAGGGTTTGACTCTATACACAAAGCAAGGTCGTGAATCACTGGTGCCCATGTGTGGCACACCATGGCTCTCTGGAGATACAGGCTGGCAGAAACTAATACATGCCCCATAAACCCAACCCTGGTCCTGGGGCAGAGTTCATGCATATATACCATCTGGCTGCCCACCTTGGTTTGTGCTGAGAAAAACTGAGGCAAGGAGGTGGGAGGTTTAGTCCAGAATTCCATTTTTCACAAGTGTTGGATCCAGGAAAGCCACCATTGAGAGATGGGTGGTGTCAGACTCAAGAACAGGCTTCTTCCTCCTGGGAAGCACAGTATCTTATAGGAGGGGCAGAGGGCATTACAGCACAGCAATCCAAGGAGGCATAGGCTCTCCTGAATGCCTTCCTATATCCAAGCCAGAGGAACATAGCCCATCCCAGAGCCCTTTTCCAGAGACCCTGCCTAAGGAAGACCTGCAGGGGACAGTGAATACACACAAGGCTCCAAACTGGAGTCCACTTAGGCACCCCTATTGATCACAGTGTGCACCTTTAGTCATGGCTCCGTGTACTGATCCTGGGGCTTTAGCCGTGGCTCCATGTACTGAGTCCAGTAGCCCTTGAGCAACTCCCCTGACCTATTCATGCCTGAAGTTGGTGTCCAGGGTCAAGTGTTTTGTGAGCCTAGACCTTTCTTACCCTATGACCATTATGTTTATCCCTGTAAGTGTACATGTGTGCTGTGTGTGTTCATGTTCAGGTGTACACACATGCATGCATAATTGTATGTAGAAGCCAAAGGTGACCCTTGGGTGTCATTCCTCAAGCCCCATGCACATTTGTTTTTTTCTGACACAGAATCTCTTACTGTGGCCTAGGAATTGCAATTCAGCTATGCAGACTACCCAGTAAACCTCAGGGATCCTTCTGCCTCTACCACCCCCATGTTTGAATCACAAGAGCTGACACCAATGCCCAGCCTTTTACAAGGTTTCTGGGGAACAAACTCAGGTCCTGATGCTTACACAGAAAGTACTTAATGGACTAAGCCATCTGTCCAGCCCTGTGACCATTGTTTTTAAGCCTAGACAGCCACAAATGTCCTTCTCTGCCTTTGTATTTGTTTTCTAAGATGACAGTCACCATTCCTGAAGTATTAATGAACTATTAATATGGAAGGCTAGGGAAACAGCAGGATTGTAAAGAGTGCACATTTTTATTCAAATAAATTACATGGATTTTTTGATTAAATTGCTCCACTTACAATAGACACTTAGTCACAGCCCTTTCTGGGCATCCACTATTGATTCCCCGCCTTCAACGCAGCCACACAGAACAAAAGGTCTGTTCAGAGCACAGGCTATTTGGAAGTCCAGGATGGTCCAGATTGTGACATCCTTGCTGCCTTCCCATTTGGTACACCTCATCCCTCAAACCCACTTCTTTGGAAATATATCACCTCTGAGAACCAGTGCAGAAAGAGAAAAAAAGATCTCTCCACCTCCATGCCTCCTCTTCCAGAATCTTCTCTCCCAGGGCCTTTTCAGACTCTCTTTGGCTCTGCCTGAGCTTCCTTCCATCTTGCAGCTGACAGCAGCTGGCAGAAGGCTGACCAGCTGGTCCAAGAATCCTCTCAAGTAGGACCCCAGACACATATCCACTCTAACTGTTCAGAGAGCCCCATTTCCCTGGTGACTTGGCTTTCTACTCATTCTTTTGTTATGATGGATGCCAAAGCAACTAGTGACCCCATCTTCTGCAAAAAGATCACCCAGTCCAATCCGAACTTGGCTGAATAGCAAAGCCTGCCAGTGTTTCTTTGGGGACCCTCCCTTCCTGGGTGTGCAGCTCAGGATATCATCTTGCCAGCTGCTGAGGGACTGGACCAACTTTCTCCTTCTTCTGCCTCTGAGACTCAGATCCCAGCTAATGGTTGCCCTATCACCCACACAGTGTTCACAAGAAGCAGGCACTGCCAGGCTCTGTCACAAGCTAGATATAGTCCCGTCAGTCTTCTTATCTGTAATGGGGAGTCAAGCAAGACTCCCTGTGCCTTCCTCCCAAGCAGTCCAGAGCATCTAATGCTATCACAGAATTAGAAGGTAGCATCATCCTGCACAGTGGGATAAGAGCAATACAGGAGAGACTGGGCTAGCTGCTGCAGAGGCCTGGCTCCTCATTCTGAACCATACCAAGGGTCTGATTGGTCCACTTATCAAGGAAGGAACTAGAAGACAGAGATAACTATCTTGCCCAAGGCAATGAAGAAAATGGCGAAGCTAAGTTCCCGCTGTCCACCCACACTGACCTCTTCCTGCTGGAAAAGCTCTCAGATCTAAGGTATGGTGGCAGGTGTTATTCCCTTCCAGGCTCTCAAACCCCTGACAATATTTTTTCCTGGAGTGGGCTGAAGCTGTGGCTCTATTGGGGCACCCTTGTCCATGTTGGAAACCCAAATACAGTCTGACAACCTCAAATGAAGTGACTTACAAGGCTCAAGAGATGGCTCGGTGGTTAAGGGTGTTTACTGTCCTTGCAGAGGACCTCAGTTCAGTTTCCATCATCCCTGTCAGGCATCTCACAACTGTGTGTAACGTGAGCTCTGGGGGATCTGTCACTTTTTGGCCACTATGGGCACTTGAACACACTTGGTGATCTTAAACTCACACAGGCACACACACACACATACATATAAATAAATCTTTAAAAAAAAAAAAGATGTGCTATTCCCCATTGAGGACTGACAGGAGATGTAGGCAGGGGCTGGATGCTGCAGTATCCCACATTGGGATGGATGCTGCAGTATCCTGCATTGGGATGGAGCCCTTGGTTCAAGGTGGGAAGCATTAATAAATGCTTAATCTCACCTGCAGATCTTAAGGCTAAACACTTGGAAGCATGGCGTCTTTCAAGCATGGGGTAATCTTGCTGCCAAAGTGCTAACCTCACCAGTTCCGCAGTCCAAAGCCTGGCCATAATGCTTTCTGCTTGGGCAGCCTCCCCTATTAATGACTCCCGTTCCCTCTCTGACATCTGCCCTCATAGGTAACTGCCACCCTCCTAAGTGATCTCCCTTCTCCTAGATGGCATCTGTCCTTCTAAGTGACTTCTCTCATTTTGATCTGCTGCCCCCTTAGTGACTGCCCTTGGAGCCAGAACCCTACAGGAACTAAGGACTCTGCTCTCCAGGACACTCCTGGTTCTTTCACTTCTGAAATTGTTCCACACAAGTAACTCTTACTGCCTGCCTCTGATCAGTCTCGAATATAGCTGGAGGGCTTGGTATCCTGGTGACACCTTCACCTTGAACGTATTATATTCTTTGTTGGTGTGTACCCTGACGGTCAAGCTGGGGTTATCCTATTGTGGGACAATGGTCTTGTACCCTGTCACTTATATTGTATTGTTTTAAGAAAACATTGTTTGGTCAGTAACCAAAAAGAAAGTATAGGCAGGGTGACCAGGTAGGAAGTATAGGCGGGGCAACCTAAACAACAACAAAAAAATTCTAAAAAGAAGAAAGGCTGAGTCTACAGTCATAACCCAGATGCAGAAAAAGCAAGATAAAAATGTCTCGCTAATAAAAGGTACCAAGCCACACAGACAAAAGTACAAGCTGACACAGACAAAAATTATAGGTTAATATAGGATATAAGAGTTAATAAAAAGCCTGAGCTAATAAACCAACCAGTTTATGATTAATGTAGACCTCTATGTGTTTCTTTGGGACCAAATGGCTACAGGACCGGGCGGAATAAAAACCTTTGTCAACACTATCCCTCCAGTGGGGCCGTGCTTTCTTCTCCAGAAGCCTGGGCTGTGTCCTGTCCGGATCTAGGGCTTGCTGAGGAAGTACTGGATTCCCTCTGCCACCTACTGGGCTGGGAAATATCTTCCTCAAATCACAGGCTGAGTGGTATGTGGTCCAGCACTCTCAGCAGCTCAGAGATATTCAGTTCTGTGCTTGCCCAAAATGTCCCGTGAGTGGCATCTCCCCATGCTCACCTACACTCCAGGTATTATACAGTGGAGATCTGCCTTAGGGACAGGAGACAGTGATGGCCACTCACCATGACAGCAGAAAACATCATGCACATCACAGTGCCACCTGTGTGTGCCCCCAAAAACATCTAACCAAACCAGTTTCCCAGTGTAGCCCAGCAGGCACAGACAGAGCATAAAGCCTGCCTTTGTATCAGGGCAAGGACCACGTGGGAGCCTCAGCCATGTGAGACAACAGCCTCGCATATCACAGATACTTAAGAAAACGAATGCATGAAGAGAAGACTCATTTGGGCTCAGAGTTTGAGAGGCTGGTCTCATCACATTGGGCTGTGGCAGAACAACATACCATGGAGGTAGCCAAGGCAAAGCAAACTGCTCCTCAAAACCAGCAAGCTAAAAGGCAGAGATAGGAAGGGGCCAGCATAACTGTCTTTCGAATACACTGACAGTGGCCTGACAGCTTCCCACTAGGCCCCACCTCTTAGAGCTTCCACCGCCTCCCCATAATGCCACTCTGGGGACTAAGCACCAGGGCCCTTTGGAGACATCTGATAGACAAACTATAGCAGGTGAAATATGCGAGCCACTAGCAAAGAGGTGCAAGACCAAGGGGACAGCAGCCAAACTGTTAAAGTCCTGTGAGCCTAAGCAATAGATGAAGTGCAGCCTATAGGTAAACAACCCCTATGAAAGAGGGTCTGAGAAGAGACAAGACAGGGACAGGAGAGAGGTGAGAGAGAGAGAGAGAGAGAGAGAGAGAGAGAGAGATCTTGGGGTCTGGTGATAGTTGCATTTCAGATTCCAGGACCCTCCCGGAGGTGGAGATGGATGGGATGTCATTTCCATTCAAAAAACTACTGAATCCATAAGCAGATTGACACCTCCAGAGCTGTCCCTCCACCAGCACACTCCCTGTAAGGTCACAGAGGCCAGCATCTGGGGGCAGATGGAAGAGAACATGAAGCTGGGGTTGAAGGAAATCGGGCAATGTCCTCATGCCCAGAACCCACAGCCTTTGGATTTCATAAGGACAGGAAGCCTCTCCCTTGCTACCCTGGAAGCAAAGGGAACTCGACTGAAGAGATGATTAAGCCTCAGCACAGCGGAACTTTGGGTGAAAATGTGACCAATAATCAAAGCAACAAATTAACGCAGTTAGAAAAACCCATCCCAGGTGTGAGAGGCAGCACGTGACTACCTTATACCATTACTGTGAATTTGTTAATTAATTTACAGAAAAATGTGGCCAGAGTGAGCCAAGAGAATGTTTCATCAACAACACAGAAGTTCTGCCTGGAAGACTGACCTTTCTCCTACGAAAATCAAAATAAAACTGAAACTCTAAAAATGTTATTAATGAGACAAACAATTATTGAATAGATTGGAAATACATTCAACATGTCTAAAAACTTCAGGAAATGACTAACTGGAGAAACTTAGATAAAACCACTCTTTGTCAAACCCTAGTCAGACTGTTGAAAGACAAAGAAAACTACCAAAGTGACCTCAGAAAGAGGGAGGGGAAAGAGGGTTGGTTGGCAAAACGGCTCTTGATCCTTGTCTCCAAGCTTGACAACCTGAATTCAATCCCTGGGACCTATAGGGTAGGGAAATAACTAACTATCCAAAGTTGACCTCTGACCTCCACATGCATGTGCACATATACACAAATAAATAAATAAATAAATGCAATTTTTAAATGTTTTAAGAAAAGCACCTGAAAGGGCACGGAGAATGATGGCAGACTTCATAGGCAACAATGGCAGCAAGAAGACGATGGAGGATTTTTTTTTGAATGCTGGAACATATGGTCAACTGCCAATTCTGTATCAAGCAAAGAAACATTTTTAAAATTTTTTATATTTATTTTTTACATGTGTAAGTGTTTTGCTTGCATATTGTATGTGCACCATTTGCATGGTTGGTGCATTCATCAGATCCCCTGGAACTAGAATTACAGATAATAAGTTAGCAAATATATACTTTTAATTAAAAACAAAATAAAGATATATCAGACAAAGAAAAGTAGAGAAAATAAGTATGTGTGGGAGCAGGACAGTGACTTCCCATTGTAGGGTCAGGGACAAAGCAGACTCTCCTATAAGAGCCCATAAAAATCTCCTTCCCACATACTCTACAGAGGTCAAGGTGGGTGTCTTGGACCTTGCTTGCGTCAGTTGTGTTCTCCTATAAGCAGGGGTCACTATAAACAAAGGAGCCACTTCTACAAAGAGCCTCTCCAGATTGGAATCCAGAGGGCAGACTTCATGAGCTGGACTGGAGTCCTATATCCCTTCCTACCCCAACACACATACCCATCTCCTCTGCCAAATAAAATGGCCTCAGAGCCTTGAGCACATGTTGACATCAGAGGCCTGCTGGGCTTCAATGCTCAGTGCTGAGTCATCACCTAGCATTTCACAGGCTTCAGATACATGAGTTGAAGAACTGTTGCCATCAGACTTTAGAGTAGGTGATTACTGGGTGAACTCCTCCCACCCCCAAAATGTGTATAGCTGGAATCGGGCCGAGGGAAGCAGTGCCCATAACCAACCCAGGTTAACAGGAAGTCATCCCTGTCCAGGATGACTTCAAGGTCAACAGCAGCTCATGGATTTCAGCTGTTATTTGACCTTCAACTTATTTCTTGGCTGGGCAAAAGGGAAAGTTGAGCAGGGACCCTACTTATGTCCTTGTGATGGCTAAAAGATATCTCTTCTGCCTGTAGCCAGAACCCCAAGACTCTCTTATGGAGTCCTGAGACTAGTCATGGCCAGTTCATACCATCATCACCCCACCTCAATGCACAACCCGTGTTTCCTGCCAGGACTCACTCACTGTCCATCATATAACTTTGTTCCACAGCCAAGATTCCTGCCAGGCACTGATCCCTGCCAGTGTGAACCGGCATGCCATTTGGCAGGAAACTTGCCTCACACTTCCCAAAGAGCAGAGCCCAGCTCCTAACAACACCAACTTCTCACATCCTGTCATGGTCTCTCCACTCCACCCATTAGTGTTGGGTTTTTTTCCTTTAGAGAAAATGGATTTGTGTTTAGTTGCTGCTTGAAAGGGTAGGGGTGGGACATCTGGGGAAGAAGGATGGAAGCAAAGGGACAAGCAGGGGCCTCTTTCCTTTTGAAGAGCCTACCATAAAGTAACCAGAAGACAGAGTTATGTGCCCCCCAATACAGGCCACCACCCAGAAAAAGGATACCCCATTAGATGAGCAGCAAGATGTGGAGGGATTACAGAAACTACAGCTGAGAACAGAGGGTGAGGTGAGGGTGGGTGGTGGAGCCCAGACACCAGCAGGCACTTACCCTAGGGAGCAGCAAACTCTCTCACAGGGAACCCCGGAACCCTCAAACCCTCCAGCTGATACTACCTGAGGAAGATCAGGCACCCTAAGAGCAGCAGAAAGTGCCCCAGCCTCAATGCACTGAAGACTCATCTCTGCGACATTGCTTATTCATTCAACAAACATTGTTTGAGTCTAAGCCCGTACTGGGAACCAATAAGGATGACCTGTCCCTGACCTTCCCGTAGCAGTGCCTACATGGGGGAGGAGAGCAGACATGTACCAGCAGGACTCTAATGACCCCACTTTGGAAAGCTGGCTTCCTTGGTGGGAGAGGGCATGCCTTAATGGGGATCTGTAGACCATAGACTGATTGATATCTGCACTGAGAGTAGAGGGAGAAGTCAGTCCAGTGCCATGGCCACTGGCACCTTGGGCTGTGGGGTGTGAGGTTCCTATGGGAAAGATGGAGCGGGTAGTGGGCAGGGTCTGCTCAACCAACCTTGATCTCAAGACCCTCACCTTCCATCTCTCCTCATCCTTAACTTCACCTTCTAAATGAAGAGCCCAGCCCTGAGCAGGCAATTGGTCTTCCCAAGGTCACACAGCAAATGACTCCAAAAACTTCTCTTCCAACCCATTAGGGTCCTCAAGCAGGCTCTTCCCAGATGAGCCAGTTTGAGATCTGGTAAGGGCCAGGTCAGCCGAGTTGGCTATTTAAAGCTGCTGGGTTGGTTTTGAAGAGCAAGCTGTTTCTTCCAGGCTCAGAGGTGCTACATCAAAATTGTCCCTCCACGTGGAGACACGGAGTGAATAAATGTTCCTTGCTATCAGCTAGGAACTGTGCCGAACAGGAAAAGCCTGGGACTAGTGTTGATCTCTGACCAATGTTACATTCACAGGTCAGACACCTCACTGAGCTGCAGTTTCCCATGGCCAGGGCTGGAGATTGAGAAACTTTCTTTACAATTACTCAAACACTATCATCTTACTCCTAGAACCATAGCATCTTCCAAGAGGCCTCCGCATCCTCCTCCCGTCTTCCCATGCCGTCTAGGCTATGAGCCTGACTCCCATCAGGGGTCAGATTCTCTGCATCTCCACTCAGAGGGAACAGCTCACTTCTCTACTCTTGGCCTTCACCTTATAGACTTGTGGATGGTATGAAAGCTGATACCTAGCCCTCTGCTCTTAGGATGGGCTGTGAGACACAAGCCAAGTTGATCAGCCACCCTGTGCCTCAGGTTTCTCACACATAAACTGTCCATGATAATGTCTCCAGGGCTCTGATGAGAATTAATTGAGCCAGCTTAGTAGCTTAGAATAGTGGCTATCACACAGTAAGAAAAATATATTTTAGTAATTACAGCCACCACTACCATTATCATCACCACTATCACCATCATAATCACACCATTATCACCACCACCAATACTGCCATCACCACCATGATCACCATTACCACCACCATCACCACAAATAACTCTACCATCATCAATCATCATCACCACTATAATTACACTGTCATTATCACCATCACCAATTCCATAATAGCTGCCACCATCACTATCATCACCACCACTATTTTCATCATCTCTTCACTCATCATCATTACCCCTGTACCACCATCAGCACTACCAGCATCATCACCATCAACACCACCAGCATCATCACCATCAGCACCACTAGCGCCATCGCCATCAGCACCACCAGCATCATCACCATCAGCACCACCAGCGTCATCACCATCAGCACCACCAGCATCATCACCATCAGCACCACCAGCGTCATCGCCATCCCCGCCACCAGCATCACTATTATCACCATCACCATATCCAATACAACCATTACCATAATCACCATCACCATCATTTTGGCCCCGGTTTGTTCACCCATCAAGTGACCAAGTGCCAGGGGTGCTTTAGAACTCCCCCGTGGCTCCTTAACCTCTGGCTAAGCTCCGGTGTGAACGGGACCTTCCTGTGTTATCGCAGAGGGCAGCTTCTCCATGCCCTGTCACAGGCCTCTGCCAAGTGACTGCTTTGCCGCAGAGTTATGAGAGGCCATTCGTCTCACTGGTGTAATTGACCTGAGCAGCCTAACGAACACAGTGCCACCCTGGCCCACCCTCAGGATGAAAAGGCTGCTTCAGCTCTGCTCACCCCTGACCCAATGGTGTCTTTCCTGAGCAAAGTGTCACTCAGAGGAAAGTGGTGGCACGTAACTCATCAGCAATACTCATTTGGGATTCACAGAACTGCCTTTATGCCCATAAAGTCCAAGGCAATTTGGCCCACTCCCTGCCAACCCTGTTCAGGTAGGAATCGTCTGATGTTACTATGGCAACTCCCTGACCCATATGCTCATAGGCTGTGCCAGGTGCATCTTCCTAACATGCCATGGACTTGGGGTCTTCACTATCATGTCCCCAAACCAGCAGCTCTCACTGGAGCTTTGCGGAAACCTCCAGGCTTGCCTCCCGTCCATCCTCCACATGACCCCTCCCTGGTGATTTCTACAAGTCAAGTGTGGTGAGCCCATGCCTGTATTTAGGAACTTAGGGCTCCCTGTTATTTTAAAACCCAAATATCTCATCCTGAAGTCCAGGGATTCCCCCAGGCCCTGCCCCTCATTTGCAACATTTATAGTAGTTCTGTGGCTACCCTTTTCCATAGTGGTTCCTGGCCACACACCACACACAATGTCGTGCTTGGTCCCTCTAACAAAGAGACCTCTCCACCCTCTCTGCTCACAGCCTGCCATACAGTCATTTCTTAAGGCCCAGGCTAAAGCAGGTACCTCTTCTGGGAAGCCTTCCTACTCCCACTACTATAATACATTTTGATAATGTTTCTGGGTGGTTCTCCAAAGAAATTCCAGGGTGAAAACAAGAGTATCTCCATCTCTGAGTCTCAGAGCTCATTATAAAAGCATGACCAGGAAAAGGTCAACAGTCAATGGCTGGAGAATGAATGCGTGATGGGTGAATAACTGGCAGATAGGTTGATATAGATGCTGGATGGATGGATGGATGGATGGATGGATGGATGGATGGATGGATGG
>LOEQ01000251.1:297100-318007 GCA_001685075.1 Bramus lutescens | reverse complement strand
GTATAAGCTAGCCATGCAGGAGCTGGGCCGGACAAAAAGCAGGCCCGCTCCCCTTTCACTACAATGGCGCCCAAGGAAGCCTGCTCCCCTTTCACTACAGGGGAAAGACCCAATCTGATTGTGGACAGCACCATTCCCTAGTCTGGGGTTCCAGGTTCAATAAAAAGGGGAAAGCAAACTGAGTGCCAGCACCCGTCTCTCTCTGCTTCCCAACTGCAGATACCATGTGACCAGCGCCTCATGCCCCTGCCACCATGCCTTTCCCATCAAGATGGACTTCCTAACCCAGGGGTTAAAATAAGCCCCTTTGTACTTACATTGTTTTATTGAGTATTTTATCATAGCCTCAAGAAAAGCAATTAAAGCCAGGTATGCTGTCACCTGTCCTTGATTCTAGTACTCAAGGGGCAGAGACAGGTGGATCTCTTTGTGTTCGAGGCCAACCTGGTTTAAAACAATAATTGATATTATTGGTTAAGAAAAAAGAGGTGCTGGCATTGTGTTTACCAAGAAGACATCTATAAATCTCCAAATAACCCAATAGAAATTATCTTAAAGCAATACACAATTGAAAATTTAGCTATTTGACTTGATTGTAAATAAATATTAAAAAAATCTATGCTTCTCCTCTATAATAGCATATATAAGAGCAATGGCCAGTTAATGTCCACAATGGGAAAAAAATAGAGCAGTTTGCTCAAAATAGCAATAGAGAGAAAGCATATTAGACCTAGAAATCACTGCACTTAACGAGTCAGTCTTTGTGGCAGGGAAAAAATATTATGAGTTTCATTGAGAAAATATGAATGTATGCAGAGAACATGATATATTATGGAGAATCCCAACATCATAAATAGGTCAGTTCTCCTAAATATGTTAAATATTTCACCCAATCCTAGAGGAAGTTCAAGCTGAGAAACAACAAGAAAATATCACATAAAACATGTCAGGTCTTTCCTGGCACACAAGCAGAAGAGAATTGAAAAGAGAGTTTGGGATTGGAGCGGAACAAGGACCCCACTCCTGACCAACTACTAAAATACATGCAAAATACAATGGGATCCAGACACTGCCCTACAGGTACAATGCTGTCTGTAGGGCTGACATCTGTAGATCAGGCATGCTACAATGGTTAATACTGGTTGTCCCCGTGATGGATCTGGAATCAAGTAAGGGACCTGTCTCAGGAAGGTTCTGTGAGGGTGTTTCCAGAAAAGATTAACCTGGGGCAGGACCTTGCCCCCAGAGTAGACAGCATCTGCCTGTGATAGCCCAGCTATGAAGAGGTCTGAGACAGGACAGTGTTGCCCATTGGCCTTCACTTCCAGCCGGTGACTGCATCTGCCCTGCTGCTGCTGCAGCCCCCACCGCTAGCATCAGAATCCAGCTCTTCTGTGAAGGCCCCAGTGTGGGACTGGGACTCCTGAGTGCTCTGTAGTCCCGAGTGCTACCTGGTTAGCCACAGTGCTAACTGAGCAGCTACTGGGTCCTCAGCCTCTCTAGTGTGCAGATGGCCATTGTTACAACATCCAGAGAGTGTCAGGGAACCCAATGTGACAAATTCCCCTTTAGAACATATGTGCATATGTGTGTTTGTGTAAAACATAAACATATGTACCTAGATACATATTATATTGGTTCCGTTCCCATAGAGAGCTGAATAACGCATGTATGCCACACAAAAGGACTTTCAAGAGGAGGCCATGATTGTCACCCACTCCCTGTGTGGGGATGCCAACATCACCCTGTGGACCAGTCAAGTCACTGAGGCATCCCCATGAACCCAGTCTAGGACTCACAGAACATACCTCCCTGGAGCTGCATCTAGATTGAGGAGAGGCACGAACTTCAGGAAACTCCCAGATGGATAGGGGTCTCAGCTCAGCTCTTGTCCCATCACAACCCACTCGATGATATCAGATGTGGGCCTCAACACGGCGCTGGGAAGCGGTGAGTGGGTGAACTGAAAATCCCAAGAGCACAGGCCAGGCAGCCCAGGAAGGCCCTGGAAGACACCCTCAACTAGAGGACTCTGCTAGAGACACAGGTCCTGGCTTAGAGGGACCGTCTAGGGAGTCACAGTAGATGGATCAAAGGCCATGTAGGAAGCTGAGATGGAGCAGAGTTGAACCAAATAGTGGAGGCCCTGGCAGCTCCTGCTATAGCTGCCTGCTCACACTCAGTGAGATTCACCAAGAAGGGGATGAACCAACAGGCACCCATGGGAGTCAGAGCAGAGTTGTAAGCCTCACCTCTGGACCAAGAATGAGGTTCAGTTTGGATAGCCATATTCATACCAGGCTAGACTACTGGCACTAACTGAATATCACTCTGTGTTCAGTGGCACAGGGGACTAATGACAGAGGTCATCGGGCCACAAAGCCAGAGCTACTAATGCTGTGGTTCTTTCCAGAAACATCTATCAAAGTTGAAGAGAAAATATAAGACTTATGGCTGCTCCTAGGCTTCCGCAAGCTATGCCACCAGAGAGAAACACATTCACCCAGACATCTGGAAGTGCCACAGGGCAGCCAAATGCTCCAGCCACATCTTCAAAATGACCCAGCGAGCCACTAATCCTCCACGGAGCCAGATTAATGCAGAAAATGGGGAGAATTTGAAATTTCTGATTAGTATCCCCAGAGAGACTCAAAAGAATATCGTATCCATAAAAAACAAACCAGCTGCAATGTTTCAAGTGCAGGATTAAAGAGCAAGAAGTAAGTCTTTGATACTGAAAACCCAGTCATTGGAGGCTGGAGAGACGGCTCAGTGGTTATGAGTGATTGTTGCTCTCGCAGGGGACCCACGGTCAGTCTCCAGCACCCACATCAGGTGACTCATAGCCACCTCTAACTCCGGCTCCAAGGGATCTGACTCCCTCTTCAGACCTCTGCAGACACCCATACATGTCAATCTCACACACACACACACACACACAATCTTTTTAGAAACAAACCTTTTAGGAAAAAAAGAAAGAAAATGTAGTTATTAAAATAATAGGAGCTATGGCTAGCACGGCTGGACCCCCAACTGAGGAATTTGGCAGATCAATGAAGTCACCGAGAATATTGAGAAGAGAAAGATGGGAGTTAGGAGCATGAGGTTAGGAGACACTGATTCCAGATCCAGAAGAGCCATATTCCAGTAGGGTGCAAGGCAGGGGTGGGATGGAATTGAGGCAAGAATCAATTTTTAAAAATTAAGCAAAGAAAATAGCTTCCAAAATGAAGTGTATCTCAAGACCTGGGGTCACAGCGTCCTAACGAGGAGACTTGGAAAAGTGACCCACATCCACACAAATGCGGTTGAAAACTCCGACTCCAGGCTTAACAATTTCTTCAAGATGTCAAAGTAAAATAAAATAAAAAGGGCCTGGCTTAGAATAAAAGAAAAAAAATCAGGTTCCCACTGGCCATCCTCGTCTCCCGTCTGAATGGATAACACCTGCGCACTGGCCAGTGTTTCAAGGTGGCAGGACTCTCAAAGGCACAATTCTGTCTCCAGACAAACACACACCCATCCTGAGGGCAAAATAAACTTGGACCGGAAAGCGACTGTACATTGCTCTGTCAGACAGAAAAATAACCGTGGGGGGCAATTCAGCAGAATGAAAGCAAAATAAGGAGGGAAGAAGGGGATAGAATTAGCATAGAAAACAAGGGTGAGCAAATAGATCATTAAAAGTTATGGCTAAGTCCAAGTAATTACTGAGAAAATGAGGCTTAATGTCGTTGTTAGGAAATAATTCCCCAAATAGACAAGACATAATGTTCTTAAAGTAATTGGCATAATGTAAAAGAAACTTGGAGATACTCTACAAAGTAAACTCCAAATGATTGTGACAAAATTGTGCCAAATGTCTTGTCATATTTGAGTGGCAATTTGTGGCAGCTGCACAATGCTTGAAGTTGATGAGAATATATGTTTGAATATTTTATTAGTTAGGATTATTTTGGTCTCTTGGAGCAGAAACCCAGTTCACCCAGCTTAATGAAAACTGGACACTTTATAAGGACGCTGCATTGACTCACAAAGCCCATGGAAAACCTTAGAGTTGGCTCTCGGGGACAAATGCAATTGAGAACTGTAACACCAAAGGTCCCCATAATTCTCCTCCCAGAAACAATCATCTTTTTCTGCTCTTGAGAGCCACCAGCAAGTCCTGGTCATAAGGGCACTTACTCCACAAATCTGCTTCTTCCATGGACCCTCAGGGAAAGTTTGGCTTCTTCCTGCTCAATTCCAGGTCCAGAGCCTCTGGGGGGAGACTCTAATCAGATGAGATTCAGTCAGTTCCTACCCCAGAATCAACCAGCTGGGACCAACCGTCAAGATCATGTTGTTCATACATGAAGCAGGAGGGGGTTTTAGATACATGATGTGGGCCCGCAGCTTAGAGAATGGGTTCTGAGCAGCCCTTCTGCTGTGTGAAGCAACCGATGTCAGCATGACAACGGGACACCTCCATGTTTATTCCAAGAGTCCTCACGGTGATTGAGAGACGAGACCAGTGGAGGGGTCCTTGGTGGATGAGTACACAAAACGTGGTAGGACTGAGGATGTAGATCAGTGGTACTGGCTTGCCTAGTATGTGCAGAGCCCTGAGTTCACTCCCAGCACCGCAAAAGGAAAAGAAAAAGAGGAAGAGGGAGAGGAAAGGCGGTGTTTGTACACACAAGGTAATATTGTTCAGCCATAAAAAGAACCTAAAGGCCATCCCTCATAGTATTGGAAGGTGCTATGCAAGCTGCCAGGAGAGAAAAAGAAATCAATAGTCCTTCCCAGCTGAAAAGCCTGTGAACCACAGCAACCATCGTCCTGGGAAAACATCACCAATGATACAGTAGCAACACCTGTGCCTTAGAACTATCTAATTGGACTTCAGAATTGCTCAATAGGAGGGAAGTTATGTCTGTTCCTGTAAACCTAGCCAGGAACTTGTGGCTGGAGAGGTCACAGTTGTTAAAGGAGAACCTAAGACTGCCATTTTCCTAAATTGATATAGTTTCTATCTGCATCCTAGATGCCCTATGCCCATAGATTAGTGTAGCTCTCAATCCTCTTCAAAGAAGTTTCTTTCGCAGCAGATGGATAACATTATAGAAATCCACAACTTACCAAAACGCAGAGAATAAGTGACCACAGGGTACCCAGCCCCGACGTCTCAGAAGAGGCGGCAGAATGATTGTAAGAGCCAGAGGACCAGGATGCTTGCTGTGAGATGGTATCTTCAACAATATGGCTGCCTGCACAAGACCTGCGTGATGACCACGGTGTTGACATGTCACTGTGGATGGGTGACATACTCACAAGGCCCCACCCCTAGATGAAGAGCTACAGGTAACCAATGACTGCTAGTGGTGGAATAGGTTTTCTCAGGAGACAGGACCCCTGCAGCGTCAGCCCTAAATACATGTACATATGTAAAACATTGAGTTGACTCAGTAGGTTATATATATCAACAATAATTAGAAAAAAAAGGTTGTGAATTCAAGAGGGAATGGACAAGACATGGAAGGAGTTGAAGGGAGAAGAAGAAAGGGTAGAAATGATGTAAGTGCAATATAGTCAGGCATGAAATACTCAAAGTATTTTAAAATATATAATCCTGTAGTTCGAAACACCGTGGATGAGCCAGGGCCATTATACTAAGCGAAATAAACTAGACACAGAAGAGCAAATACTGCATGCTTGCCCCCAAATACAAAATCTTTAAAAGTTGGTCTTGATGCAGAAAATAACAAGGTAGTTATATTACTAGAGGCTAGGAAAAAAAAAGTGGGTTAGGGAAAAAGATTGATGGAAGGCTAGAAACATACCAGAGACATAACTGTCATGTTCATAGTACAGTGTGACTCTAGCTCACAATAACATCCTACATACAAGATACTACTACACATGCAGGAATACATGGAATGTTACATGTAGCATATGTAGAAGTGGAGTTTGGAGTCTCCAAACATAGAGAAGCAATGAGGGCGGAGTAAAGTGATGTATACCTGTGACCCCAGTACATGGGAGGTAGAGGCAGGAGGGTCATAGTTCAGGGACATCCTCAACTACTTAGCAAGCTCAGGGTCATCCTGAGCGACATGAGGTACTACCTCACAAAAGGGGAGAATGAGGGAAAAAAGAAAGAGAAAGGGAAGGAGGGGGAGTAGGAGGCAGAGGGAAGAAGAGAAAGTAGAAAAGGAGGAAGGGGAGAAGTGGGAAGAAGGAAGGGGAGGAACAGAAAAGAGGAAGGGGAGGAGCAGGAAGAAGGAAGGAGGGGAACAAAAGGAGGAAGGAGAGGAACAGGAAGGAGAAAGGGAAGGAACAGGAAGGAGGAAGGGGAGGAACAGGAAGGAGGAAGAAGAGGGAGGGATAATAAGAACAGAAGAATAAGAAGAGAGGAACAGACGGAGAAGGAGGTAGAATTGTGAATGACTCTGGCCTAACCATTGCATATAACAAACATGATGAGAAGTACCACATACACCACATAAATAATCCAATTACATATTAATTCAAAAGAAAAAATAAACTTAAAAAATAGAAAGAAACCAGGTGCTGGGGTCTAAGCTCATCAGAGAGCATTATATTCCTTACCTCAGCTGCCCACTGATGGTGAGCTCACTCACCCCACATACACCCCCTTATAAACTTAGCTCTGCCCTCCAGGACTGTATGTAGCCCAACGTGAGGTCTACAGTCAGGCCTGTCTGCTCTCTGGGTGGGGTGCGAGAGCTGGACAAAGAGAATCCTATGCCTGTTCCATTGGTCAGCCCTTTCTACCATGTCCTGAGCCCAAAGTAAGCTGCTAGATCACCATGGAGCCTGAGTTGGAGACCACAGGTGTGACCATGACCAAAGACATGCATGCTGTGGCCTGAGGTCTTGTAGGAATGAGGGGCACAGAACTCGCAGCCAGGAAGAACTGCTTGATACTAAGATAATGCTGTAAGCTGGTGGTTCTCAACCTACTTTGGGGGTCAAAATACCCTTTCACAGGGTCACCCAAGACCATCAGAAAACACAAATGTTTACATTATGATTCATATCAGGAGTAAAATTACAGTTATGAAAGAGCAATAAAAGTAATTTTATGGTTGGGGGTCACAACGTGAGGAACTGTATTAAAGGGTCACAGGATTAGGAAGGTTGAGACTGCTCTAGGTGGTTGGTAGAGACACACAGACACATTTGAACATCTCAGCTCTACATCAGCAACACGCTATGACTCTAGTGTAGGAAAAAGGGGCTCGTCTCAATCCTTTGGGAAGGCATTGCAATGTTTAGAAGCGAGAACGCTGTCAGAAGCAGGCTTATTTAGGGGAGCAATGATTTCCAGGCCACCTCCCTCTGCTTGGGAAGCCACCTCAACTCTATCACCCTACTGTGTCCTAGTTTGCTTTCCACTGCTGTGATAAACACCATGGCCCAAAGCACCCCACGGCGGGGGAGCTCATTTCATCTTAATACATTCAAGTCACAGTCCATCACTGAGGGAAGTTAGGGTAAGAGCTCCAGGCAGGAATGTGGAGGCAGGAACTGAAGCAGAGATCCTGGTGGAACACTGATCACTGGTTTGCTCCCCATGGCTTTCCCAACTACCTTTCTTATAGAGCCCCTACCAGGGAATAGTGCCACCCCAGCGGTCTGGACCCTCATGCATCAATTAACAATAAAAAACCATGCCCAAAGGCATGCCCAGGTGTCAGTCTAATGGAAGCAAAGCATTGTTGAGAGTCCCTCTTCCCAGGAATGTCTAGGCTCATGTTAAGCTGATGAAAAGTAAGACACACGTGTTGATAGCTACTGCATTCAGCACAGCACTCTGTACCTCAGTGCTCCAAACAAGGACTCTTCCTCTCGGGTCAGGTACCTGCTCTGTGGGCTCGTAGCCTGCTTGGTGGTCTTTAGGTTGGGGACAGTCAGGAGGAGAGGTTTCATACTCCCAAAATTCAGCTCCAGATACCACAGACCCCCCGTACCCCTCCCAGAGGGACCCCAGGTATCCACAGTGCTGTCCTTGGTGACTCATGCTGGCACCTGCTCCTACCGGGCCCTCCTGATCCAGAGCAGTCCAGAGGCAGGGCACACAGGAGACCAGCTTTCCTGGAAAATGAATGAGTGATACCATTTAAACAGCTGCCAGTCCCCAGAGATCGAGGCAAACACCTTCGTTCATCTCAGGGAACAGCAATGTCTGTAAAGCCTCAGAACCTGAGGAAGCAGCCCGCAGGGGAGGGTTGCAGGGAGCTGAGAGCTGGTTAATGTTGCGGGGGTTCTGGGGCAATAACTCTCGGAGCAAAAGCCATGTGAAGCGCTTGGTGCTAAACACACTATGCCACACGGAATAAATAGAACCAGGTGAAACCCTGGCAATCAAGTGGAAGAGTGTGATGTAAGACCCATCAACAGAACACTCTACAATTATTTTAATAACAGGTTATTTCATCTTTATCTCAGCATTTCCCATCTACTATAAAAACCTCCAAGTGTACTTCCATGCATATAATTCATAAACGCATGTATCAGGCACAGAGTCCGGCTTACCTTCAGTAAAGAGTGATCCAATATGCACAGAATGAGTCACTGCATTGGGCAGAAATGAGGAACGCTCTGTGTTTGAATCCTGGCAGCACACTCAGCATCCGTGTCTCCATCACCTCACCGGGAACCTGGGTACTGAGTGGCAGCCTCAGAGGGAAACTGAGGCCTACTGGATCTGCTCTTGGCTAGGAACTCAGAAAGGACATTGTCCTGAGTTCAGCACAATGTGAACCCTCTTGTAGTCCTTCATTGAGAACTCAGTCCCCGGACACACATGTCCACACATACATTGCTGTGTGGCACTATTCCTGAGGAAAGGTGAGCAAAGTCCTTCCCCCGTTAAGAGAACTGACAGCAGACCCATGTAAGGATTCCATCTGAGTCCAGCTTGGTGATGCGTTGAGGTTCGGAGGGGTTGGGAATATGGGTGAGAGGTTACTTATAGGAACAGAAATTACTCAAGGACAGCTGTGTCACCAAAGGCCACTCCAGCATGGGGACAGCTCATGAAGTCTGGAGACTAGAGCACACTGCACGGGCTGCAGGTGCTTCAACAGGTGAGACAGTGTCCTTTCCAGGCAGCCCAGCTGGTCTCTGCTCCTCCCAGGCAGCTCAGTTAGTCTGAGCTTCCTGGGAAATCCTTCCTGCTCATATATTCACAGGGAGGTGGCACCTAATGCGTCTGGTTTTGGTGAAACCCTGAGGCTTCTCAGTTACTTCCGGAGCCTCTTTTCAGAATTTCCTGAGTAGGGAGAACTTGCTTAGACTCAACAGCTTCCCTCTAAGATGGAATGCTTTAACTTGGAGGAAATTGCTACACAAAACACGTGTGCACAATCACATGCTGACACGCACACACCATGCACCATATACCACACATGCCCTCTATACCGCACACCCCACACAGACTACACATACATACACAGCATGCCACATACCTGTCTATTATACTACATAACACCACATACGTAAACACACACAACGCACCTCCCTCTTACATCATACTTCACATACATGTAGGGATTCACGACATACATACACACTACACACACCAAATATACGTGATGCATATATAACAAACACATGATATACACCACCATACATGCACCACACATGATGCATATATAACACATGACATACACCACCATACATGCACCATACATGATGCATATAACAGATGACATATACCACCATACATGCACCATACATGATGCATATATAACACATGACATACACCACCATACATGCACAACACACCGCATCCACACAGCATGCATCACCCCACACATACCAACTACACCCCATCCCAGTACCCACCCAGTATATCACCCCCAATAATATTTCCTTCATCTTGACCCCAGGTGGCAAACCCAGGACCAGCTCACCTGAAGAAGATGTGGCCATTAGCAACTCAAGGCATACCATCTGACAAGCCTTATTCATCTTGGTCTTCCCCCTAATCTGACAAGTTCCAGGATCACCCCCAAAGAATCAATGAGGATTTGAGGCCCAGAGAGCAGACACAATTCGTTGAAGGCACACAGCTGGTCATTTCACTACTATTTCATCTTGGATTTGAAAGATTTCTTTAAACATTTTATGTGCATGAGTGCATTGCTGCGTGTATATGTGCTTGTGGAGGTCAGCAGAGGTCAGCAGAAGGCAACAGATTCCCAGGAACTAGAAGTACAGGTGGTTTTCAGCTGACATATGGTTGCGAGGAACTGAACCTGAGTCAGTGAAAACATTTGCTCCGTCCCCTTAGTCTGACCCTCAACTTGTGATCCTCACTAATGTTCTGACCTGCAGATATCCCTGGTACTTCATGGGACCATCTGCTTCAGGATGGGATGACTGAGGCCTTAAGTGTATGACCCCCACATGACTTCTGTAAGATTATCCATGTGAATGGATTTGAAATCCCCCAGTGAGAGGTCACAGCCCCATCCTGTGCTGAAGTCCCAGCTCTTCAGAGGAAGCCACCATCCAGGGTCAGCAGCTTGTCCCCTCCATAGTCCGAGGAAATACTGCTGGGCAATGACTCTGTGGCCAGCCTGGAGAACAGGCATTAATGAGCAAGAGACTGGCCTCCCCAAAGACAAGTCCCAGAGTAATTGACCAGATGCCTAATGAACGCGACAGCAAAGCATTTGGCTTAATGGCAGCCTATAAAATAAACAGGGGGAAACTGGCCCTTTCTCAGTCCCCACACAGCAGTAACCAACTGACAACTGGGCCATCTTCCTGAGCCACTCCATCATTAATGACAGCCTTGAGCAGAGGGGTCCACAGGGTACGGTGGCCCTGGGCCTTCTGTAGGGGTCAATCCTGGACCACGCAGCCATTCACAGGTACATTTTATCCCAACTGCTGAGTGGCCTTGAACTGCCAGACTTGAAGCACGTGAGCCATCATGGGTAGGATGCTGCTGTCACTGCAAGCACTGGTTTGTCAGTGGGGGAGGGGACTACAGGGAGCACAGTGACATTCTGCATGTGCTCAGTGAGGAAGACCCCCTTGGCTATATAACCATGGTGGTTCGACTCTACGTTTGCTGCCTCGGTTTCCCCAAGGAGCAGAACAGGCTTTTCCCATTCAGCTATTGAAGATTTAATGGTAGAAGATACATACATGTGATCCCCACCCTGGGGCTTTCCAGCATTTAAAGAAGCTGGCAGAACTGGGAACTGGACATCAGACTCAGCTGGTGTTAAATAAGTCAATGGCGAAAGTCAGCATCCCAGGATGGATACAGTGGTTATACAGCTGTCGGTTGAACGCCAGGTGTAGCCAGGTCCTCACTGAGGCCCTGGATGAAGCCAGAGGGTGATGTTGGAGGGGGCCCTTCAAGTTAGGATGGTGACACTGTAAGGTGGCAGTGGGGCCTGGGCCAGCCATCAGCAGGTCCGTGATACCCGTGGTCATATGCTCCCTGCCTTTGGTTCCTCATAGGCACTCCACAGCCAAGGGTCAGACAAGGAAGAAGCAAGGAGCCTATGAAGCTGGCAATGGGTAAACCACATTCTGTAGCTTCAGAGAGCCCAGAGGAAATTGAAACGACATGGTGACCATGGTGGTGGCGCCAGGGAGGTCTGAACTGTGTCTGAGCAATGAAAAGGAGCCCCTAAGAATCTGAAGGAGACAGTTTAGAAAGGAGGAGGAGCTGGGGCAGAGGCCATGCAGCTAGAGGCATTGAGATCGTGTGGCCAGAGTCAGGGAACAGGAGGGAATGTGGTGGGGACAAGCTACAGAGGCTTGTACTTTTGAACCTTGCAGTCTGTTCTAATTTGCTTCCTGTTGCTATGGTACAATACCATAGGAACCAAGGGAGGAAAGGGTTCATCTGGCTCACTGGGATGATTGCAGCCACAGACAGGAGAAAGAATGGCCAGTGGGCTTCTCATGCGACACCCATCTAACCCCAAATGCCAAGGTGCACTTGGCCTATGTCCAGGGGCCCAGATGTCAGGATGAAAACCTATGACTCTTTAGATCAGTGCTGGCCACAGGGCCCACACACAAGCAATTGGATACATTGCTGTGACCCATTAACCAAGGGTGGGCTCTGTCCCAGGCTGGACCTGCCTGCTGTACCCAAATTGCCAGAAGGAGCCTGTGCTGTCCTCCTTCAGTCCAGCTCCAAAGGTGGTGGCTTGGAATGGCAGGCAGGTGCTAACCTTTGCAGAGCAGTTATTACCCTCAGAACCTCAGCCACATGTCTTCATTAGGTCACCAAATAAATTATTACATTATTACAGTTGAAGTTGACGAGTAAATCTTATTATCCAAGTGTAATGACACTATAAAAGACGTTTTATTCATCCGCTTCGTCCCCGCGTTCCTGGTGACACTTCATTACGGCTCCCGAGACGCGGAGAACTAAAACATTAATTTGGAAAATCGATGGAAATCTTTCAGATCTGTGCTCCTTGAGTTCAGCCATGGCGCTCTGGTGGCTGCTCTGGGCCAGGACCAGCTCAGAGATCAGGGCAGGCCTCCAAGCTTTGACCCTCTGTGTGGATACTTTAAGGGCTCACCCAGCCTACCCTTAGGTATTCCCACCCACCCACCATGAGCCTCTGTCAAGCTGGTCGTGTGACCTTGACTGTGATCAGACACCCCTCCAGTCCTCACCCTGCCATCTTTAAATGGCACAGTGGCTGTAGAGTTGCTGTGAGAACCAGTGAGGGACCTGCTGTGGGAAGAGTATCAACTCTGGTTTCAAATTCCACTCTGCCCCACCAACTCCACAGGCCTGGGTACAGGCCTGAGCTCTGACCCTTGGCTTCCTTGACTAGAAGATGGGTGTGTGCAGAACTGGAGCTGACATCAAGGACATAGCACTGGGGACATGCCCAGCTAGAAGAAGGGCAGGGAGTGAAGAAACACAGCATATGACCTCTGTCCTAGAGACTACAGCCAGATGCATGGCCTGGGCAGAAAGTGTAGCTCCAGGGGCCAGAGGATTTGTAGTACAGGTCCCAACCTGAAGGCCGGACTCAGTGACATTGCCATGGGGACACCCCACTCACAGAAGCAGAATCTGGGGGTGTCTGGGGAACTTGCCTGACCTCCCACCCAGATTTCCACATTGCAGGACATTCCTGGATCTTCTAGAGAATCCAGGGAGGAAGTAGATGACAGACACAGGATGTCGCCACCACCTTTGTCTCAGCCCCACAGACTCATCTGCAGCATGGCCTCTCCCCCAGGACTGTCATCCTCCTCCCCGGCAGATCCAGTGACAGATGTGTTTGGTGCCTTCTAAACTGCCTCTAATTGGAGACAGAGTTCTCGAAAACAGCTCGATTTCAAGTTGTGATTCTAAGGTTGATCATTTTTCCTTCTTGCTGTCACCATTAGCAGAACACCAGAGACATTGCTAAGCAAATTATTTGAAACTAAAAAGAAAGGCAGTAAATGGTCTCCAGAGGGCCCTGGGGAGAGAGGATGGCGGTGGGTGGGTGGAGGACTGCCAGGGAGCTAGGCAGCAACTCTAGGTCCCATACCCCTCCTGAGGCCATACCCCGCATGCCATATCCCCTGCCTTGGCTCTCTTTGATCTCCACATTGGACCCAGGTCCCTTGAAGCTGTCTACTCAGGGGTGATCTAGAAGGTTCCTCGTACTTCTACCTTCCCTGTCACAGGAGGTACGGACCCCTTTCTGGGCAGTTTTTAGGCACAACTGTCTTGTCATCATTGTCCCCCAGTCATGCTGCTGGCTGTTTCCTTACAGAAGAGCCACCAGTGATTGGGTACTGTCCCTGCCACAGGTAAGGTCCCAGCTGTGGGTATAGCTCTATAAGGAGGCATGGGGTACCATGTTCAGGGCTGTGCTAGAGCAGGCATGTGGGCTTGCTGAGCTTTAGTGGGGTGAGTTCTTTCATATGGTCTTCCAAACAGGCATTCCTGGCAGAAGGAGCCGTGTGGGGAGAGGCCTCTGCAGAGTGGCCAGTAACTGGCACAAGGAAGGAGGGTTCCTGGGAAGGAGCATGGTGGCTCAGAGGCCATAGGGATGAAGGGAGGGGACTGGACAGAAGACGCTGTTCAGACACAGAACACAACAGCTCCCAAACAAACCTCACTTCTATCCCAGTCCCTAAGTCCATAAGTCCAAAGCCACCGGGACAACCCAAGCACTGGTGCCATCTCCAAAGGCACTGAAACCAACAGAGAACAGAGACCCTGGAGGCTCTATCTTCAGTTGGCTCTATACGCAGGTAGGTACAGCAAGGAGGGCCAAGATGGGCTGAGTGGGGACACATGGTTCCTTCAAGATGACACCTCTACTGGAAGGGTGGAGAGAGGGAAGGCCTGAGCACAGAGATCTCAGACCTGGTCCCCTAAAGCTCTCATGATGCTGGCAGGCAGACACAGAACTGAAGATTATCACTGGACTTTAAAGGAAGAATCAGAGTCCCCAGAGAGACCAGGGCACATGGAGTCTTCAGTGAGCATGACACGGCTTGTGTTCCACTTGCCCTGAATTGCCCCCATCCCCTCTCCAGGCTGCTGTCAATGGACCTGGGAGAGAAAAAAGGTTGTGTGGGTTCAAGATGGCTGTGGGGGCCGTATCTGTTTGCTACGCAAAGGCGCCTCTTTCCCTTGTCCCTCTGTCCCTCTTCTATCTATTCATCTTTCCCACCTTTCTCAGGAGAGTACCCAGCAGTATTCACTGGACTCATGGATTTAAATAGCCGAGAGATGGTCCCAACTCATCTTGGTTTCCATGGCAACATGAGAATAACTCACATTTCCCAGCCAAACTGAGAGTGAACACATTTTTCCTCTGTATTATGGATGGCCAATTATTTTTAATAGCCAGGTCAGCAGCAGCTGTCCCCAGATCCCCAATCTTCATTAGCATTCCCAGGCAATGACCACATGAGAATGCTGGCCTCTAAGAGGTCACTTATATTGGCTTGGAATGGGGACCAGAAGTATATACTCCTGCCCCATGCTCCCCCTATCTTTCTAGGAGCATCATGGCCAAACTGCCCCATGTCCACCTCAAGGCTTCCAACACTACTGGAATGGCTTCAAGATTCTTATTCCCTTATTCCAGGGTCACTGATAGCTCTAAAGAGCAGTGCCCAGAAGATGCTAAATGTTCAATAAACGCCATGCAGGTCTACCACCATCAGTCTCCAGCTTATCAGGCCAGGCTCAGCCACTTGCTAGGCAAAATGTAGCCTCCCCAGAAGATCACTGAGACAGGGCTCAGCAGACCTGGGCTTTAGCTGTGGCATATGGGGAAGGGTGACCATCCCGGGGTACGTCAGGGACATCCTGAAGTTGCCATGAAGCAGGAGTCAGACAGCCTTGACCTCCCTGGATATGAGCCCTGAGCATGCTTATTAGCCTCTCTGAACTTCATTACTCCATCTTCCAATTATCGGCAGGACAGGACTGGCCATGTGTCTGACTCCATTCTTTCTGGGAACAAGAGAGGGAGAGGCACAGGCTGCTCTCAGAGTAGGTGAGCCTGGTAGGGAGATAGATGAGCATTGCCTAGCAAATGCAGAAGGGGAGGTGCTGGTCAGGATGTTCTAGAACAAAGTGAAATCATATTAAAATGGGTGCTTACACCATGCCCATTCATTGATGGCCACCCACACACTGGAGAGGCTGAGAACCCAGTAGCTTCTCAGTATATAAGGCTCACTGCGGTAGGAGTCCCACTCCTGCCTGAAGGCCTGGGGGATTTGTGGAAAGTCACTGTTCTTCATTCAACTTTGGAAAGTCAAAGAAACTGGGCTATTCTCATGGCAGCAAAGGATGGCAGCAGGGGCAGAGGCAGCAACAGGGTAGATGAACTCACCAGCACAACAGGAAGGCAAGCAGGCAAAGAGCAGGAAAGAAACCCCCTTCTATCTAAATTCCTCATATCTTGACTGCTGCTAAAGGAGCTGACTACATTAGAGGTGAGTCTCCCCACTTCAGTTCACGGAGTACAGAGAGTCCCTCACAGGTGTACCCGGAGGGCTGTCTTTTAGTTGGTTCCAGATCCAATCCAGTTGACAATGAGATTAGACATCACAGAGAAGGAAGAGGAGGAGAGAGAGGGAGACAGGAGGGGCGGCCTCTGTAGACCTAAAGCCCAGGCTTGCTCTACTGTCTGTCTGGTGGGTTCTGAGTAGTTTCTGAGGGTGCCTGTTCCTGTCTTGCCCCATGAGGAACCATCTTTGCATTCCACCACCCACCTCTGCCAACACTTCACCTTCAGCTCTGGAAGTCCTCCTTCTGGTCCACATTTCCATGTCTGCTTCCCACTGGCCATCCCCCAGCCGAGGATACCCTCCCTCCCCCCAACTTGTCCTTTCCCCCACAGTTTCACCCTCACTGGTCCTCTTCAGTGGCCTCCCTGTCTTCCCCCATCAACAGTCAACCAGCCCCTTCTACCTCCATCCAAATCCAGCGAGCCTGCCACCCCATTCTTTTATTTGTTTAGAATAAAATCTATTCTGAGTTTGGGTCACTAAACTGACAGGCCAAGCTCACAGGCTCTTAATGAACTAAGCCAATGGGGAAGAGAGGCTTTCTTCCTCCAGACTGGAATCCAGCCTGAAACCACAGGAAGGGAATGTGCATGACCTCCACTCACCTGGCTGCTTCACCTGGCCACTGACACAGAAGCTGCTCTAGCCCAACAGGGGCCAGGAACTGACGACTCAAAATGAATAAAATTACTAGAGCAGGAACTAGCTGCTCAGTTAAAGTCCCATTTGTCAGGGGCCTTCAGGCTCAGAAGTCAAAAGCCAACCACCAGACAATAAGGTCCAACTCCATGATCACAGATGACAAATATCACATGTAGTCTGGTCAGGGGCAGCCAGGCTGTGTCACCAGCTGCCAGGCTCGAGCTCTGTCTCATAAATCGCTGTGCTCCTAGACTCTGACCATGGATAGCATTGGTACAGAAAAGACTCTCAGACAGGAAAGACTCTCAGACAACACTCCAAGTCATTTATTGATTTATCGAGTTCAGAGTTCTCAGTTTCTTATTGGGTCAGCTTTTGGAGTATGTATCTCCTTTCATTTCAACAAGCTTTCTAACTCTGGGCTTTTCTTCTTCTTCCTTCTTCCTCCTTCTACATCCTCCTCTTTCTTTTCTTCCTCCTCTTCCTTCTTTTCTCCTCCTTTTTCTTCCTTCTCTTCCTCTTCTTTCTCCTTCCTTCTTTTCTCTTCCTCCTCTTCTTTTTCTTATTCCTCCTCCTTCTCCTCCTCCTCTTTCTCCTCTTAGCCTTTGTGCCATAGAGATCTGTGCATGACTCAGAACGCAAATACAGGCTCATGTGCCGGGTGGTAGAGTGGTCAGGAAAGGTTGTGGGGCCTTTAGGAGGAGGAGTCCCTCCCCTCAGAGAAGAGGTGAATCTTTGGACGTGGGTCCCTGGGGGCAGCTCTTCAGGCTTTATATCTGAGCCTCACTTCCTGTTCACACTCTACTTCCTGAATATATCCAGTCGGCCTACTGAGCCTGCTGTCATGACTCTCACCATAATGGGCAGATCTCTCTGGAACCTCAAACCAGAATACACCCTTTCTCCCCTAAGTTACTTCTGGCAGAAGAATTTATCACGGCAGTAGAAAAGAAACTAAGACAAATGATATAAAAACATAGGTGTACAAATAAAACATTTACCAATAATAAATCACAAGAATTTTATTTTGGAACAGCTCTTGGATAGACATATAATTTTGCCAGTTACTGAAGACTAAAACAGATCTGCATGCTAATGAGATGGATATGTTTATTTTTACATAAAGATTGATTAGATCTTGGTTGAATTTTTTACTGCAGGATACAGAGTATCTTTAAGATTTTTGTAGAGTTGATCATGCTTTGATTTTGCAATTGTTAATGCTGAGAACACCACTTCACACAAATATATAGGTCAAAATGGCAGGCGTATCTTTAGGGCCATTTTAGAATTGTTGGAAATTCTGTCTTAAGTCCAAGCCAAAATTCATTTAATGTTTTTCATTTTAATTGCTCTAGTTCACAACAGAAGCAGGAATTTTAAAGCTCTGCCATTCAGACGTAATATACACCAGTGCTGGATTAACTCTGACATGCTCTGAGGAGTGCCAGTAGGAAAATGTGAGAGCTCTCTTCTCTCGACTTGAACCATGTAAGAGCAGAAAGCTCTGGACTCTTCACTTCACAGTGTACGACAGCCTCAACTCTGAGCCCAGGCAGTGTTGGCTGGCACTGAGTGCCATGCATGTGGGTACACAGTGTAAGAGGCTCGCGCTGCGCATTCAGAACTGAGGCTGCAGTGAGGCTGAAAGATGCAAATGGGCCAGGGCTGCAGAAGCCCCCTGATTCGCTATGCGCTTGGCTTTGCATTCACTGGCCGTTGCTGCACGTTCATAAATGTTTACTCTCATACCGTTTGCAAACTGCATTCTGTTTAGTGACCTCACAGGGGGCATGAGCTACTAGTTGGGCTCTCGCAGTCACTCAGATGCACCTGTGCTTTCTCCAGCTAATTGATTACAGTTCTTAGAGCAATTCAGGGGTTGTAACACAATTCCGCAAAAATATGTCATTCTCAATCCTCCTTCCCACGCTCTACGGGGATTCCCTGTATCAGTGTCAAAACAGTGGCATGGAAGACTCAGTAGAGCAACCTAGATCAACACGTTTCTACTACTCAAAGTCTATCCTGTGCCTTGGGCTCACTCTTGGTGGCCTATGGCTTTGGGGAAAAATATGACACCCCCTCCATTACAGGTACAGAATGATCTCTCTGCTGGAGACCCTCTGTGTGCATGCTCTACCCTCCGCTTTGACCTGTGGCCACCACTGATTTCCTAGGTGCCCATAGTTTGACCTTTTCCAGAACTGGCTTTGTTCAGTGTGCATGAGTTCCCCCTGTATGCCATTGTGATTTCTGAGCTCATTTCCCACAACCCCTGAAGATAATGCCACGGTAGGGATGTACCACACTGGCAAGATCACGTCTTAAAAAATATCTTGGTGCCTTTCTTTACCTTTGGCAATTACAAATAAACAGCTAATAGCTACCTGTGGGTTTGCACTGACCGACCATTAAGCGCCCAAGTCAACAGACTGCTCTTGGAGCACACTGTGCAGTTCTATATGCTAAGACTGTTCAGTTTGGGAGACACCACCAAACTATGGCTAATGTAGCTGTATTACATGGTCTTCCTGTCTGTGGTGAATGAGCATCCTGGAGGTATCACATCCTTACCAGATCTGTCAGTGATGTGTGAACTTCGACCCTTTTAACAGATGTAGGGGAACCTCACTGTTTAAATTTGCAGTTCTCTAATGACCTACGGGAGTGTGGGGTGGGGGAGCAGGAGGCAGGAGAGGGGTCAGGTGGGGATGAGGGTGGAGGTGGGATAGGGAGGGAAGCTGGAGGTGGGGTGGAAAGGAGGGTGGGTGAGGGTTAGGTGGATGTGGAGGCAGGGACGGGGTGGGCATGGGTATGGGGCAGAGGTAGAGATGAGGGTGGGATGGGAGTAGGAGTGCAGGTGGGACCAGGGTGTGGTTCAGGCATACGGCAGCAAGGACTGAAGGACCCCACTGCTACAGCTCTGTGGAAGAGTCCTGGGAACCCACAAAGTTCCTCACAGCCACACAGGCAATGTAGAAGGAAAAGGAAGCCACTTTCCTTATAATAAGGGAGTAAATGGATTATGTTAATGAATGCAACTGGCTATAGGCAGCCATTAGAGTCAAGTTTTAAAGAATTTTAATGATTGAAGGTGGCGCCTCTGGCATCAGCACATCCAGATGTCCCAAGAGGTCTCTGTCTGAGCTGCAGAAGGAAGGACAAAGAGGGGCCAGAGAGGTACATTGAGTCATGAATAGGCAAGGTACAGCCCACCCTGCGGCAGACAGGTTAACCACCCATCTCCAGGGAAAGTGGGGAGCAAGAGTCCCACACCCTGCTATGTGGGAAGGTAATTTGTCAGTACCTATTACTGTGACAGAAAGCCACCATCTGGCCCTGCAATTCCACTTCTCGATGAATGCTCAGCCCAACAGTGGGTGCTGGCCCTCCAGGAGATAGGCGCACAGATGTTGTGAGCAGTACCGTTTATAACAGCTCCAACTAGAAACATCCCAGATGTTCACCAGACTGACTGTGCTCTCCTTATACAGTGTCACAAGTGACTGGGCTCTCATAAAGCCACAGTATCAAGCCACCCGGCAATGGGAAAGCATGGGCAATGATCCCACAAGTCAGAAAGTAACCCAAAGAAGCTGCTCATGAGTATATACTGAGGGCCAGTGGGATGGCTCAGAGGGCACAAGAGCTTGTAGTGAAGGCTGCTGACCTAAGTGTCATCCCTGGGACCCACATAACGGAAAGAGACAACTCCTGCAAGTTGTCCTTTGACTTCTACACGGGCATTGCAAACACACACCTTGACACCCGGATAAATAAATGGTTTTATAAAAGTGTACATTGTACCCTCCATGTATACAACGAAGGCACAGGCAGACTGGAGTGTGAATGGCAGTTAGGGTGTGCTATGTATGCTTGTGAAGAGAAACCCTTCAGGGCTAGACCTGCTTGTCTGTCCACTTCAGCTGTGGTCTCTTGCTGCATACTTGGTGATAATCTGCTGAGTGCTACAGTCAGGTCACACCCTCTTCAGCTGTGACAGCCTTGACAGCGTTGATGCAGACAGCAATCTTTATTTTAGCAGAAGCATCATGTAGCATAGAGAGTGAGAGAGGTTTGGTTTTCTACTGCTGTGTAACAAATGAGCCCAAATGTAGCTCAAGGTCAGGAGGCAGGTACCAATGGACACAGATTTCCCAGGTCAGGTGGTGGGTCCAGACATCTGGTCAGAAGTCAGGCACCGATGGACACAGACATCTCAGC
>LOEQ01000251.1:261747-297083 GCA_001685075.1 Bramus lutescens | reverse complement strand
TTTCTTAAATGATTAGAGACATGAACATGTTATAGGCACCTATGCTGCTTTTCTCCCTGAAGGCCAATGGTCTGGGCTCTACTCACTTTTATTGTTTGCCAATAACCATATGTGCTAAGGAATTAACCTGACAATCTGAGTTCCATCCCTGGGCCCCCACGTGGTAGGCGAGAAATGGCCCCTGTGAGTTATCCTCTTGTCTCTACTTTCCATGGCAGGTGTGCTCACACATTAAGTAAATTTAAAAAAAATTATTCTAAGGAATTTCAGTGTCCTCTCGGTTGAGAACATGCTCACCCAGCTTGGCTATTTATTGCCTTCATTCCCCGAGTTTCTCAAGTCAGGTAGGCCTTGCTGCCCAGGGGTTCCTCCTCCTATTGGGGTCTGTCTTCACACTGGTTTTCCTGTTGCCATGGGGTTCAACCCCTTGTCACCAACCCCTAACTATAAAAACAGCCATCTGCTCTCCATCAGGGCATTTGGAAGGTCTGTAATTCTCATGGATCAACCTGTTCACTGGCATTCCTTTGAGAACTCATCTTTTTCTTCAAAGAATAACCAACCCGCTTTCTATGCGCAGCTCTACTTCTAAGTTCTTTGTTCTGTTTGGCCAGGCAGTGTGTTATATCTGCCAGGGCCATTCTTGTCTACCTGATTACCATCTAGTACTAACTAAAACCCAAGCAATTGGTACATGTGTGAGGGGATTTTCTTAATAAATCACTTGGAGTGGGACGACCCACCTTTAATCCAAATCTTTTGAAGTGGGAAGATCCATCTTAAATCTGGGCCACACTTTCTGCAAGCAGCCTATATAAAGGGTATGGAAGAAGAAAGCTTGCCTGCTTGCCCTAGCTCTCTCTGGCAAGTCCATTCCTTCACTGGCATTAGAGTTTACCTCTTTAGGATTCCCACACACACTGAAGACCAGCTGAGACATCCAGCCTTGTGGAATGAACAACTACTAGATTCTTGGAATTTTTGTTGTTAGACAGCCATTGCTGGATGAGCCCAATCATACCCTGTAAGCCAGTATAATTAATGCCCCCATACACACACACACACACACACACACATTCATTCTATCAGTTCTGTTCCTCTAGAGAAAGCTATTATATACATCAAGCTGCATTAAGGTCCATGTCTTTGAGTATAGTTGGCACCAGACAGTACGATGCCTCAAGCTTTGCTTTCAGCTCACCGGGCAGGCTGAATTTTACAGTCCAAATGAATTTCAGGGGTTGTTTTCTTTCTTTGGGCTATGAGTTGGGACTCTGGCAAGGATTTTACTGCAGTCAGTAAAAGAAGATGTCGGCAATCTTGGCTCTTCAGTCCAAGGACACGAGGCATCTTTTGGTTTAGCTGTGCCTTTGTCAATTTCTTTCATCCATGCTTTATCCTTTAGGATCTAGATTTCTTACCTTCTTGATTTTATTTGTTTCCATTTTATGCTGTATTTTGTTTTATTGGAACCATTGTAAACGGGAGAGCTCTACTGAGTTCTTCCTCAGAGCTTGCTGTTCTCACACAGGTGTGCTGTGGCTTCGTCTGCCAGTTCTAATTTCTCTCTTTTGGGAGAATCCGTCATGCCAACAGCAAATGGGGATGGGCTCATTTCTTCTTTCTCCCCTATCACCTTATCTAGGCAGGACTTCCAGTATTGGACTGAGTACCTCCAGAGTTGTACTGAATACTTCCAGTGCTGTCGAGTAGAAGCAGTGAGAACAGACAGCCTTCCTTGTCTCATCCAGGCCTTAAAATAAAGGGCTTCAGCTTTCCACCGTGGAATTCTCACACAGGGCCTTCCCTATGCAGACGTCTATTCTATCTATACTGCACGTAATTCCTTGAAGTAAGTTTTTTGTCGGCTGCCGGCTTACAAATGAAGACACAGGGACTTATTGCTAATTATGAAAGCGTGGCCTTTCGCTTGGGCTTGTCCCATCTCATTCTTATAACTCAAATTAACCTGTTTCTGTTCATCTGTGTTCTGCTACACAGCTTGGTTACCTGTCCTCTGTAACCAGATGTCTGATTTGTTCCACGTCTCTCTGGCATCTCCTCCATACCTAGATTCTAGTGCTCCGAGTTCCTCTCTCTGCCCGGAAGTCCCACCTAACCTCTCCTGCCTAGCTATTGGCCATTCAGCTCTTTATTAAACCAATCAGAAGGCGCATTAGGCAGTGATACATCTTTACAGTGTAAACAAATATTCCACAACAATTCCTCTATACCTAGTTTGAATAACTGTTTTTTCAAGACAAGTTTCTCTGTGAGGCCTTGGTTATCCTGGAACTTGCTCTGTAGACCAGGTTGATCTCGAACTCAGAGATCTACCTGCCTCTGCCTCTTGAGTTCTGGGATTAAAGAGGTATACTACCATGCCCAGCTTGGATAATTTTAAAAAAATAAATAAAAGAATATTGAATTTTATCAACTGCTCTTACTGTAAGACATGATCACATGGCTTTTTTATTGTTAATCAGGCATACCATATTTACCAGCAGGCTTAAACTGAACCATCTTTGCATGCAAGTAACAAATTCTCCTTGGTTCTCATGAACTGTCTCTGTGCGTCATGAATTCAGCTTGTTAGGATTTTCCTGAGGACATCTGTTCTTCTTTTGACTTTTGCTCAAGGACCTTGGCCTGCAGTTTAATTGTCTTAGGACGTCCTTGTCTGGTTTTCATACTGAGGAGACTGAATGCTGGTTTTGTAAATGGAGTTTGGAAATTTCCCCTCCCTTTTGGGTTTTTGAAGGAATGCGAGGAAGGCTGGTGTTGGCTCTTGAAATGCTCGGTAGAATCCAGCAGGAAAACCATCTGGCCCACACTTTTCTTTGGTGGGAGACATTAATCAGTCTTAACCTGTCAATGAATGGACCCAAAGGCTCATTCATCTATGTGCCCCTGAAATTATTCCCTGCTAAGGATCTCCCAGGCCAGGGGCTGCAGAGTAGATCTGGAAGGCCTCCATGTTACGTGGGGACAGACCTGTGTGGCCTGGTCCTTGTGAGCTGAGTGCCACGCTGGAGGGAAGCATGGCTGGGGTGAGAGATTAGTGGGCCAGGGCAGAGAAGAGAGGGTAGGAAGACTCCAGGAGGGGGGCTTTCTGTCCCTGCAAACACCCTCAGGATAGAGCAGGCAGATCCCTGGGGTTGCCCAGAGCTGCTGGCCCAGGGTGACACATATCTGGAGGCTGTCCGGGTGCACTCGATACAAGGCCTACCTCCATGCTGCCATGCAAGACTTGCATGACTACTCCTACGTGATCAAGTCACCCCAGGAAAACCCCTACCCAACACAGCTGCCCTTGCCCGAGGTCTGACTGCTCCAGGGGGTCACTTCAGGTATTCAACAGCAGTAGAGCTCAGCAGACAGGGTCTTTTCTGTGGATTGGGTGTCCCTGGGTACCAGTCAGGGTAGGGTCTTATCTAGGAACCCTGGGACTCAGGTACCAGTGTCAGGCAGGGAAGATCTCAAGGAGGAACTGAGCATCATTCATGATAGTAAATGAGATGTGGCAGCTGTTTGACCGGGGCTGGAGTCTTACACCTGGCTGCAGGTGGGATGACATGCCCTGAGTTCCTAGGAGTATGGAAGAGGGACCCAGATTCCAGGGTTGACTTGGTGCAGGCTTTTTACAAAGGAAACTTGGAGAGCTGCCTCTTGTCCAGAGCCTGATGGAGGATCTGTCTGTGCTGGACCTTGACAATTACTCTGCTGGGTCCTGGGAGCACCAAGTCCTGGCTTCAGAGGATCAGGGTCAGGTATGTGTCCCACCCTAACCCCATGCAAGTGGCTTCCCCAGGCCATCTGGACAAGTACTCCTTCCTCTTATGAGGTCCCAAGTATGTCATCGAGGCCACAGTACTGCTGTGATGAAGGCAGGGCCTAGAGCACAGAGCACAGTGTTGGGGCCTGGGTCTTGAAGAGTGAGTCAAGTCACCAGCAAGCTGGCTCATAGGTAAGCCATGAAGCAGACCATCTTGAGTTTGATCCCTGATACCCACATAACAGAAAAGAACAGACTCCAGCAAGTTGTGCTCTGACCTCCACACCTAGGCCATGGCACAGACACACTAGCTCCCCAAATAAATGGGATAAAAAAAATGTAAAGACTACGGGCCATATGAAGCATCTTTATTTTCTGTTTCCAACACATTACATTCAAAGCACACATCCTGCTTGGCTCAGACGCAGGACTGTCGCCAGCGTCCCTTACACCCAGTCAAGCATTTGCACACATTAAAATACATTCAGGGCTTAAGTTAACCACATGGGTCCTTGTCATATCATAAAAACAACCCACCATGGAGCAGTTCTTCCTTTTGTCTGAGGGGCAATCTGCACCATGGGAGGGTCAGGAAGGATGGTGCCTCCCCACAGAGGCAGTTTTCCTCATAGCTGGGTGCCCCTCACCCAGGATAGGCACTGGTCTGAGGGAACATGTCCCCCTACTGATCCAGGACATGGACTGCCTACCCAGCACTGCTGCTATCATGCCCTAACTGACCCAGGATAATCTGAATAGAAGCAGACATGCATCTTCCCTGTATCATCCCCCACAGCCTCTGGGCAGTGTCCTAGTGCCTGGGCAGTGGTACGCTGCTCCTGAGGGAGGGACAGGTCAGAGTGGGCCACAGTGAGTAACTGAGAACAGGAGCCTGCTCTAGGAGTCGGAAGCTCTTGTCCTACAGGTGGCCTGGTAGTCCCTGGGGATTCCACATCACAGAGGCCAGGCAGCCTGGGGCATACCTAGGAGCACATGTGGGAAGCCAGTCTGAGGGCCCTGGAGCAGCCAGGGCAATGGCTCCAAACCAGTGGATCCTGAAAGGGTAGGAAGGGATCCCAGCCAAGCAGCTCCCGGTTGTTCCTAAGCAAATGATGGGAAGAACCTCCCCAGAGGCTGGGACTTGCAGAGCCACTCATTTCTGCCCTGTCATGGCCAAGTGTAGGCCCATGACTGACAAAGACTCCTGCCTCCCTGGAGGTTCTTTGACCACCTCCCTGCCAGGATAAGTAGTGGGGCAATTAAAAACAGAGTAAGGTGCCAAGAGGCCTCTTCTTGTCTCACAGTCTTCCGGGCCTGCTTAAACCAGGTCTGAACATGGCAGCCATGGGAGGCTCTGTGTGCTCAGCCCCAGTCGTGCTCAGCTTTTGTCTGGACTTCACTCTTTCACTCAACAGGACAGATTTGTGCATTTCAGAGCAGGCCCGAGATGGCTACCCACCTCTGCCTGGCACCCACAGAGCAGGCCCTATGAGGGAAACTTCCTCTTGGCTGTCTGGGCTAGGGTTTGGCAAAGAAGGGTCAGGGTGAGGGACACTCCTGGCCTCACTGAGCTTCTGAAACTAGGATTCTCTCCCGGACTCTCTTTGGTATCTCATCAAACTGAGGCTGACTATCCTGCCAGCTCTGGACCATGCTGAGGCCCATTCTGTGAGGCCACACCAGGAAAGAACCAATCTAGAGGCCAGCATCCATCCAGGTAGGGAAAGGATGCCACCCCCAGGGTGAGGCCACTGCCATGGGCCCCATGCTCACTTCTTGTAGTGATTTGGGGCATCTGCGAAGGCAAACTTGAGGCGGTAGGCCTCGGCCAGCAGCAGGCTGACATCCTGGTCATCCCAGCGGGCAGTCGGCAGGTTCTGGAGAAAGAGCAGCAACTCCTAGAGGAGAGACAGACAGTTAGGGAGGGTCCAAGGCTGCAGGCCAGATCCCAGCAGCAGGCACCTGGGAGAACTCAGTCAGTAGCAGAAGAAAGCATGGGGCAGTGCCCTCAGCTGTTGTGGTCCCTCCTACTCATGTATCCTTTAACCCCACCCAGTAAGACTATGTTCTCTATAGTCTTATGTGTCCCCAGCTCAGCAGCTGAGAAGCCACACAATGCATCTTCTCAGCACTGCAGTTGTGACCCATTTTCTAAACCCTTTTATACTCCAGGGACACAGCATCCTTGGTCCCCATTGCCAAGAAGGCATCATAGGCCAGGCTGCAGGAGAATTCTAAGAGTTCAAAGCTTCTCTGTAACCAGAGAGTAACACACCAGTTCTCTATACACTTCCTCATGTGTCAGGTGACCACCTCAGGTCTCAGCAATATGTTTATACCATAGGCAGAGTCAGCACAGAAGCCCCACAAAAGAACCACCTGTCCCCCCCCTCCGCTCTTCTCCAAGACCAAAGGGAACAAGTTCTGACACTGGGGGCTGGACAATAAGATAGCCAACTAGGAACAATCATTCATGACACCCTAGAAGCCCAGGGTCCTCCTTTATAAACAGAGTAGCAGGACTGGCCTGCCCGGCCATTGGGATGACACAAAGACCACAGGGGACAGGTCCAGCACCAGTCAGGCACACAATGAACACACTAGACATACACTGCACACAGTGCACACACAGAGTACAGGCTGAGTACACACTGGACAGCTCCTGCCACTGTCACTCAGTTCTGCTGGCATCAGGGATGAGAAGCTCTGCTTTGGGATTTCCATGCTGCAGCTCCTCTGCTTCATCCAGCATCCCAGGTCTGCACTGGGCCGTGTCTGAGAGGGGGAGTCAGATATCCACAGGCTCGAGGATATCTGAGAGCTAAGAACACGGAAGCAGAACAGGCTGAGACTGAGTTACTAACAGCATCTGAGGCCAGTGATGGGAGAGAAAACCCACATGGCTTTGGGGGCACCCATGGTAAGACATAAGTGACCCCTGTACATCATGGCATCAACAGCCAGGCCTCTCCTATCAGATGATGACTCACAGAGTCTCTGGGGACTTCATCTAGGACAGGACAGGTCTTGGGAGAGAGACTACAATACTTGTAGGAATTAAACTGACATGGGTCTAAAAGGTCTGTATGGTTATAACAGCTTCCCAGAGAGGAGTCTCCCAAGATGAATGGGTGTGAGCAAGGCCACCACCTCCAGGGAGCAGCACACTCCTTTCTAATGGTTCTGCAGATACCTGCTCTACAGGACTTGGGCCCTAAAGCAATCCCATCCCAGCTCTAGACAGCTGAAGAGACAGAGAGCAGCTGGCTTCAAAAAAGCCCAGCACAGCAGGGGCTGGTTCCCAAACCATGGCAGCTGCTGGACTCTGGCCCACCAAGTTTCCAGAAACCTAATTAGATAGCAGGGAGGTGCCTGAGCTGCCCATTAATGTGGACTCAGGACAGCACTGTCAGTTTGGGTAGAACCAGGAGAGGCTACAGTGGTGGATCTGGCTGATCAGAGCAGACTTCCCTCATCATCTCCAACTCAGGAGGGAACCTTCAGCAGACACACAGAACACACCCCAATCATGAGAGCCATGTGCCAGGACATTCTTCAGTCACCGTTTACTGTTGCTCCCCCACCCCTACTTCCTTTGCACTTTGGATACTTTCTGTGGGCCTTTAAATTGAATTCATGGAGCAGGTCTCCCTGGCAGTATGTCCTCGGGGATACATCAACATCAATCTACTGTCTTCAACCATTAGATGCAACTTACACGGATGCCAATCCAATTCTGGGCAGGTCATAAATAAATACCTTTGGTTTTATTTTTAATCCACTTCGCTTCATATTATCATGACCTCGCTACTTGCAAGGTGAGAAGCAATACCCTCCCATTACGGTAACTTACTGACTCCACTGCACACTCAATTTCAGAATCTAATTTAGTTCCCCAGGTTCACTGGATGGAGGGAGAATGGAAATGCCCGGCTCTTCATGGCCTGCACTGCTAAAGAAGGAAAAATCTATCTGCGTGACCTTTAAGGCAGGCAAAGAACACAGACAAACACGGCCTTAAATACAGATTCCTTTTTAAAAAGGCTTGTCTTCCTGTTGCAGAAGGCAGCATTGTCTCTTCTCTGGGAAACATGGTGCATTCATTAGAGGCTGTTGTCTGTCACTAACACGGTACATGAGGCAAGCAGTGACTCACAAAGCCATTGCTGGAATGCTACAGGGGCAGTGGCTGGCAGGGGACAGTTCTGTATTGCACAACTATGGTGACCGGGTATGTCCCTCCATGGAGCCCACGCTAGAACTCTGTAGGTAGCACTTGACCCTTCTCCTAACCCCAGAACCAAGCCAGTGCTATGACCACACTGGTGGCTATCAAAATAAAGGAGAGCCCTCTTCTGCCACTGCCACTGAAGCAACTCAAGGACACTGCCATGAAAGCCACCAAGCGAGTACAGTGGGGGTGTTCCACACCTGCCTTTCTCAGCTAGCCTTGTCTTTCAAATAACAACGGAGGGCTACTGTGGGGTCTGTGAGAAGCAAAAGTGACAGAACCCACTACAAGCCCTGTGGGTCAGTGTTTCTCAGCCCTAAGCACATGCAGTGGGTGTGGTCACTGGAAGAACTCTAGATGGACACCAATGCCCATGATGCAACTCAGGCAGACATCCCAGAGGAATGGGCATAGAGCCCCAGCAGTGGCCTTGGCCAGGGGGATGACTGGACCACATCCTGGACACTGCAGCCCCTTCATAAGACAATGCGGATGCAGACAGTTTCCGTTCTACCTAGCAGCCTAGTCGGGGTACTCCCTGACAGCAGGGTGAACAGTGCTTCCCCTCAGGCATGGTTGCTTTGGAAGATGGTAGGTCAAGCCCCACAAGCTGGGCTGCTTCAGCCTGCTCTGTATGCAGTGCTAAAGGGTATCCTCTTCGACAGTCTCGCCATGTCTGGCCCCTGGAGAGGCGCCGAGAGATGAGGCTCCGAATGCTAAGAAGAGAGACTGTGGTTCTGTCTGCTCCTTGACAAAGAGTTTTGCTATTCAGAGTCAGTGCTCTGCAGTGTCGTATGCACGGGGTCACTCTTATACAGGTCCTTCCAAAAGGACAATGTGCCGATGGGATTACATCCTTGGTCTCTCTTAGGATCCAATGCTGGGGCTCTGAAAGCTGAGGTAGCAGTGGAGGAGAAGGATCTTGGGGTCAGATATCATGGACTTTTGTTCAAGCTCTGGCTCTGACCACACCAACCCCACAATCATGTCCCTGATGCTGTCATGGAGATCTGCCTTCTCTCCACCATGAGCAGCTCCATGTGTCCTTTGAGAAAACTTGGTGCATGGCCCTTGGTGGTCACTGGGTACAGGGATCAGACAGTATATGGAGTCAATGCTTACAAGTGCTGAGCAGCCAGGGCCAAATCCCATTCCTGCCTTTGTTTCTGTGTGATCCTGGGTAAACCTCATACCTCTTTTGTCTCTGTTTCTCAACTGTAAAGCGGAGACAGTGCTGGGACCTCCCCTGTTGGTTGCCTAGTGTGTGCACAGTGTTCCAGAATGCTTGGAGCAAAAGGCTCAGTGGCAGCAGCTGGTTAATAGTCCAACTGGCACTAGGCGAGGTGACCAGCATCCCAGAGTCAGCAGGAGCTGTGCAGCAGCGCTAGCCTCAAAAGAAGAGACCTGCTGTTGAGTAAGTCCCTTGTCTAGGGGTGATGATGAGTCAGTGAGCAGACAGGCTGTGTATGTGGGGGAGGCAGAGACATAGATGGATGGATAGAGAAACAGATGGACAGATACAGACAGACAGATAACATGTATGTGCACATGCATGTGGAGCCCAGAAGACAATCTTGGGTGCTGCTTCTCAGGAGCTAGTCACCTCAGTGAGACCTAGAGCTCACCCCAGGATTAGGGTAGGCTGGCTAGCCAGCAAGTCCTAGGGATGCACCTAAGTCTGCCTCCTCGATACTGGGATTACAAGCATATGCCACTGTACTCAGCTTTTGACATGGGTTGTGGGGGGTCAAACTTGGATGCTTGACAATGCTTTATCAGGTTAGTCATCGCCCTAACTGGCAGACAAGCAATCAAGACGAGTTTGGCAGAACATTCAAGGATGGAGGAGAGTAGCACCTTGCTTTCCTGCTTGGGGGGGGGCACTGGACACAGCAGGGGTGAGGAGGTTCTGTGGGAAGGAACTGCCATTGAGGGCTCCAACCCTGCTATGGGCAGGAATCCACGACCCCAGGGAGCCACTGTACCTGCACACCTACCAGAGTTGGCAATCTTAAGAGATGGCTGCCCTGCATGCCTGTATCATACCTGGTGCTCCTGAGGCCTTGGAGAGGCAGAAGGTGGTGCCTTCAACCTCGTTAAATCTGTTCTTGGAATCCCAACCAAGGTGCAAAAACAAACTGTATTTAATTAAAAGTGTTTCCAAAGGGCTAACTGGGGCTTGAACTGCTATGTGAATAAAACAAAGCTCTCCCACCTCCACCTCTGCCTGTGTCCTGGGAAAACCGCATCAGACTGTCAGGGCAGGTGCGCTCAGATCACACAAGGGCAGTGTTCTGTCAAGTGCTCTTGTATATGGCCTAACTTGGCTCGGTGGAAATTCATATGACTCTTCCACATGGATGACATATACACCTATTTGGCTGAAGAGGGCCACTGCCTGCCAGCTCTAGGGGGGCATGGACACTAAGCTCAGACACAAGATTTCTTATATAAAAGCCAAAATGTGCCCAACCCTGAAAGGTACCATCAATGTGGTCCTGCCTTGCACCCTGCATAAATGCACTAGTAACAGCTGTCAGCACATGCCCAGGATCTGCTGGACTCTAGTCAGGGTGCATTGGGATGAACTGGGGAGGGAAACAGAGGGTAGAGAACAAGCAGGGAAGATCTAGTCTCTGCCTCGGAGTATGGTCATCTGCAGAAGGGCAAGGACTGAGCCAGAGAACAGGCAGGATTAGGATGTAGGGCCCAGCATTGCATTTTCCAGATGGATGCTCCCAGCATGAGGGCTGGACAGAGAGGTACAAGCCCAGGACCTCCACAGACACAGAGACCCTCTAAGAGCAAAGTGCTGGGACAGTGGGTCGAAGCTATGTGGTCAGCCACACCGGCCACAGAGCAGCTAGCTGCCAGTGTCATGATGAGGTAGGCGCTATGTGAACTCCTGGGCACACCTTGGCCTCCATTCTCTGGGACACTGTTTTGTCTGTAGATGGGGCATGTGCTGCAAGTATGCCTGCATGTTACCTGCGTGGCCACGTGGATTCACAGGCATGTGTGATTGGGATCTGATGTGACTGGTGAGGGAATAAGGTGGGCTCTTTTTTAAAAAAAAACACCTGTCTGCACTTTCTAACCTTTTCAAAATCACACACATTAAGAAAAGCTAAATGGAAGGTCTGGTTTGAGTCAAGGGGTGCCTTCACTGCTAGAGTGACATATGTCTGCTCCTCCACACGGGCTCTCCGACAGGTTCCCTGCACAGCTAGATGATCTCTATTTACGGGGAGAGGGAGAAAGCCTGGGTGCTGTGGGGCATCAACCTGCCATCTAGCAAACAGGGTAAGAAGGGTAAATCATCCATTCCCTGGGGTTTCCCAGGTGTACAGAGGACTGTACCTTACCGCTGGGCCAGTCCTGCAGTGACAAAGTCAAGAGTAGAGATTATGCTTAGCAGAAGCCAGTGGGTATAACTGAGCGGTGTGCCCGGCTGGCTGCTATGGTCCACGGAATATTTGAAAAGGGGTGACCAGCTGATATGTACTGCTGTCAGAGCCTGGATACATTTTGGATGGAGGGTACAGACAAAAGAAGGCAATGATTTTCTTCAATAATTCTATATGGAGTACAGGTTAAAATGAGAGCATTTTGGCTTTGCTGAACTAAATAAAGGGTTTTGTTAAACTTCATTACATTAAAAAATTTTAGTTAGCATATAAAACGGGTTTCATTGCCACATTCGCATACATACAGATCACTGTACCTCACTCTTATTCTCCTCCATTGCTCTCACAATCCCTTCTCTTGGTCCCTTTCCTTCTCCTGGTTACCCCACTTCTGCTTTCACACCATGCACAGATAGTTAGAGCCAGTGTCTGCACAGACAGAAGTCTGGCTGTCACCTTGTATTAGTCAGGGTTCTCTAGAGGACCAGAAATATACATATATATTGTACATGTATGTGTGTGTATATATATATATCCTATCTACATATAATATACTCTCATTCTCTCTCTATATATATATGTATGTATGTGTATATATGAGACTTAGGAGGCTATAATGTCAGTGAAAGAACAGACTTGCTAACAAGAGCAAGTAAGCAGAGAGCAAGCTTTCTTCTTCCATGTTCTTTATATAGGCTGCCAGCAGAAGGTGTGATCCAGACTAAAGATGGATCTTCCAACCTCAAAAGATCTAGATTAAAGATGTATCTTCCCACCTCAAAAGACCCAGATTAAGAGTGGGTCTTTCTATTTCAGATGTTTAATTAAGGGGAAAAAACTTCACAGGTATACCAAGCTGCTTGGGTTTTAGTTAATTCCAAATGTAGTCAAGCTGACAGCCATCACCCACCTTCTCTTGTCCTTCCTTCCCTTTACAGTTCTTAAGTGGCACCAGGCACGTTAGCGCATGTTTGTATTCTAGCATTTGAAGGCTGAAGTGGAAGGAATCCAAGTTCAAGGCTAGCCTGGACCATATATAGAAACCCAATTTGGGAAAACAAAGATAATTATGTGAATGAATGAATCTAAGTGGCTCTGCCTTGAGTCACGCTGCCTCCTGGCACTCCCGAGGCCCTGAGCTCAGAAAGACCATGAGGCGTGGAGGCCAAGCTCAGCAGCAGCTCCTGCGCTGTAGAGAACACACAGGTCTGCTTAAAGCTACTCAGGCCTGAGGTTTACAAATTGCCAACACACAACGATGAATAAATTAATCAGGACAGGGCTAAAGGGCCTGCTTGTCTCTTCTCATTGCTTTCTTCCCTAACTGAGAAAGATGAAGGAAGGGCCTCTGCCCTGACACACAAGGCGGGAAGTGGGGTTAATTGGTTTAACCCATCTTCCACCCAGCGCAGCTCAGCTCTGTGCCTTGGCTAGAAACCCCAAGGGCTGGAGGTACTGCAAAAAGCCTACCTGACCTCTGCTTAGAAAGAAGGCCAGGTGCCACCTAGGCCATCGTTGGGGACATCCAGGGCAGAGCACAGGATCTCCTGGGAGATGGGTTCTTGACTCCTTTCTTCCAACTTGTCAGTCTTTTAAGAAGAGGAAACTGAGGCATGGAGAGGCTGGAAGATGGTTGGAAGCAGTGAGGAGAGGGAGTGTGTGGAAGGTACACCTGTAACAGAATCCTGCAGCCTGTCTGCATCCACTTAGGAGGCAGCAGGGAACAATCAGCACCACACACTGTCCCTTTGAGGGCCACCCTGATATACACGTGAAAAGAAAAGATCCCTCCAAGCAGGACCAGTCACACAGAGGAAGTGCCCCCAGGAACCCTCAGTTTCCTTGTTGCCTGTGGCAGTCGATGGCCACCAACCATGGTGCCCTCCTCAGGGCAGAGTTGAGGATAAATAAGACACACATGAAACATTACATACAGGTTTTGTTGAGGTGCCGTCCCGCTCCATGTCTTCATTACTTCAGCCCTGGCTATGTGAACCTGCACACAACCCCTTTACAGAGCAGGAAACAGAATCTGATATCCATGAGAAGATGGAGCAAAGGTCAGGGCAGAGGCCTGCCTGCTCCTGGCTCTGGGACCAGAACTGCCACACTCTCAGCCCTCCTTAGGTGGTCTGTGTCTCAGACAGTTGTTCCTGGCTCCCTCATCCCCATCCTGGTCCAAGCCCCTAAAGTCTCTGCAAACGTTGGGCTTGAGAAACCACAGACTTCAAGCAGAAGGCAGGAGGATGGGACATTTGCACCCAACCACACTGGATTGCAGGGGCTGTGCCCACAGTCAACCTGAAACGTCTTCTTGTGTTAGGCACATGTGTAAAGTGGAAGTAGGGGACACGACACAAACACTCTGAAACAAATGGGCAAAGGACAGGAAAAGAAGATTTACAGACACATGGGGCCACGTGGGCTTTAAGCCAGTGAAGAGATGCTCTTGTCAATGGACTGAGATGACAGTCTGGAGACATCACTGGCCATCCACAAGTCTGGCACAAACCTACAATGTGTGAGTCCATTCTGCTGGCAAGAACAGCTGTGGAAAACAGATCTGGAGGGGGGAGATGGCTCGGTGGGTGAAGTGCCCATTGCCCAAGCACAAGAACCTGAGCTAGATCCCTAGCAGGCATGTTAAAAGCAACAATGAGAACATGGGACATGGTGGTGTGTGTTTGGAATCTGGGGAGGCAAGATTCCTGGAACTTGTGGTCAGCTGGCCTCCCTTGTTTGGCAAGTTCCATGTCAATGACATATGTACACAAGGTGTGTCACATTACACATAATGTACACACCCTCAAATCTGGGGAGAAATGGAGAGCACCTGGCACTGGCTGACAGCAGGGAACATGCGTGGACTCTGCTGGGGTGGCCCAGGCCCCAGGACTGCAAGTGTGCATGCAGACTACCTCACTTCTCTTGCTGCTGTGAACAACTGAGACACTCAATAGAGGGAGGGTTGGTTCTCCTCAGGGTTTCAGAGGCCTTGGTCCATCACGGAGGAAGGGGACAGCAGAACAAGGCAGCCCTCACTTTGGTGGTCAGGAAGCAGGGAGAGGGCTGCATTGGCTGTATTTCTTTTTCCCTATGAGCCCATGGGATGCTGCCGCCCATATCCAGGGTGGTCTCCCCTCAGTTAACTATTTTTGAAAGCATCCTCACAGTGGCACTCAGGTGTGCACCTCTTCAATCTCCTAGGCCAGTCCTGTGGGCAATGAGGACTGGTGAAGATGCTGGTCTTGAGAGCTCACTAGCTAGCTCACCATCTGCTCAACCCCTGACTAGCAACCAAGTAGCTGAATAAATCTGTCTGCTTGCCAAAGCAAAGTGGTACTCATTTAACCATGCCTTCCATTTTTCCATGTTTAAATTTCTTTAGTAATAAAATGTTAGAGAAAAAGACTACCCCTGCTAGTGTACAAAAAGCCTTGGCACAGCCATACAATAGGGTGTTTATCTAGGAGTTTAAAATATGTTCTCAAGAGGCTTGAAGATATCCTAGAGCGTGAGAGCAAGTGAGGCGATGAGGGGGCTACACAGGCACTCATGGCCCTTCTTATGCCTACAGAGGCAGAACAGCAGGAAATGGTCCCTCTTTTGAAGAGCTGGGCTTGGGGTGGGAAGAGCTATCCTGTGGCTCCCTTTTTATAAATGCTATTTTCTAAGGGTTGAATTTTTGCAGTGGAGAGTATTCAAAACATGGTTTCCATTTTCAAAGGCAAGCCAAGCATTTCGTCCTTTGGAGCAGTTCCTGGCAGTGTCTCCTCGCCAGCAGGACTAGGCAAACTCTCCACTGCACAGGTGGAGGGATTCAAGTCACATGCCCTGAAGGAGGGCTGCCTTCTCACTGCTCAGCATCCTGGCAGCCACAAGGTTTCTTGAGCTTGACCACCAGGGCCTCCCGGGTGTCTACCACCATTTATATGGTCCATGAACTTAGAAGCCAGGAGCCTTGATCAAAGCTGTCTGGGACTTCCTGCATGGCCTCAGCTCAGGCAAATGTAGAACAGGCCTTTTCTGTGGTATAGGAACCATGGCTGTTTCTCCATGGTTAGGAGGGTCAAAGCACCATCTCACACTATGTGCTGGCCAGAGGGAGCAAGGCCACATTCTGTACGTTCCCTGTTACTTATCCATTCCCAGGCACAGGAAGAGAGAGCTGCAGAGGTTCTACCTCTTACCTCATAGGGTCACTCACTGGCTATCAGCCAGTAAACCAAAAGCATACAGAACGTAATCTGATAGGCAGTGACAGGGAAGGGACCAAGGGCAGACTGCTGGCCCACACAATGCCTCTGTGGTAGACACTTTGTTGGTGGTCTAACTTCATCTATCTAGGGATCTCTGCCTTCCAACAGAATCCACAACTCAGAGTGGGGTGACTTCACTGCCAACTGGGCAGTGCAGACTTTCACTGCCTTGAGTGTCCTGGGTCCTAGCTGGCCCCACACCTGCAAGAGGAGCTGGAGGGCGCCATGGTATCACTATTTGCCCCACAGGGCCTGTTCATAGTGGACTCTGGCCCTGAAGTCCTTTCTTGCCTCACTCTCAGGCCATCCCATGGGCTCATCTCCAGCTTTGACAGCTGACTTCTTTGACAATCCACTTACTAGTTTGAGAATGTTGTCAACTTTGGGTCCAGACCAGGACTAAAAATAGGAGAGTGACAGCCAGCTGGGACTGACCGGTGGCAACTGGCTGACCATCTCTCTGGTTGACAGCCCACTCAGGGTAGAAAGAGGAAGTGATGCCCCAACAGAGCCATCCTCTGAAGAGCCCACCACAGCATGAGGACATGGACTGTGCTTGTAATTATTTTCTTCTCTTAAAAGGAATTCTAAAGAGAAAAACAGCATTTGGTGGTGACAAAGGGCTGGCACAAAGGCTCCAACCGAGTTGGCTTCCCTTTCATCTCCCAGCACGGCTGAGACTTCTGATCAACATACAGAGAATGCTCACATGGAAGCACTGCGATTAGAGTCTGCTTCATCCCTAGCAGACTTCGGGGGCACCTGGGGCCAGGATGTGGGGTTGTGTGGTCCTGAGGCATCACTTGGGAGGTGGTAGGGCTTAAGGCAGGATGTAATCACAGGGAAGGAGCCCACGCCTCCACTCTTATCTACAAGACGGCAGACTTGCTGCCCTCACACCAGGATCCCTAGAGAGCACGCCTGTGCAAAGGGCCTCTGTGAGGTCTCTGCCAGCTCCTAATCTCAGAGCTATCGCCGAGAGGCAGATGCACAGTGGACAGAAGGGCTGGCAACACTAGCTTTGGGCCTGACACCCTGGGCCTTTCTAAGAGGAGCTGTCACTCCCCAGTCTGATTCCAGGCCCATAGGTGGCAGCTCTCAGCTATCGGCAAGTTGACTGGGAGGCACAGAGGGCATCTGCAGGTCCACTAGCCACCATAGCTCCAGCAAGTCAGGCCTGACTCTACTGCACTACACACAGAGACAGAAGGCATCTATTCTGGGGCGCCTCAGGCAGTGCATGGACTTGATCTGGTTATCTAGCCCTGCCATCACGCCCACAGGGCATCTCAGTAGCAGAACAAGAATGGAGAGGGGCACTGGATATCCTGCTTGCTTCAGCAGCAGGGAGTGGAGGGCACAGGGAGAACACGGTCCTGGGCTTAAGCAGACCTAGGCTTGACCAGCCCGTGATGGCCATATGTCCCGTCTGTACTGGTCACATTTTTACTCATTTATCTTGAGACCGGTCTAGACACACTCTACCAGAGGCCCTCAAATGGTGTCTTCCACCTTTTCATCAGGCTGAACGTGTCCTCGCAGCTCTGCTTTGGAAATGACAGAGAGAACTTGGGTTGGCCATGAGAAACATTTTGCTCTCAGAGTGCCAGGTAGAAGTACCAAGTCTCCAACTAAAATGAGAACAAGGAGCAGATTCAGCTTATTAGACATACTCAGGAGCTGTGGGTGAGCATTGCCCCATCACAGCCCCAAGGAACCCAATGTGCAACTGCTACACAGCAGGCAGAAAAGCCAGAGTTTCAGGCAGCACAGCCCCTGGCATCACAGGGCTGAGAGGAAACTGGAACCCCACTGAGATTCTAGTCCAGGCAGCCTGCAAATGAGCAGCAGGACAGAAGTCACTGGGTCATGGCACCTGGATTCTGTGTGACGTGTGCTATGATACCTACACTCGGGACAGGGTCTCTCATTCCTTTTGAATGTACCCAAGGTTCAGCCCTCTGTTCCTTGATCATCAAGGGTCCTTTTTAACCCCAGGGCGAGATGGGACCTTTTAGGTATTGCTTTCTGTGACTGCAGAAGTCAAAGACTTCAGGGAAACGACATCCCAGAAAATCCTCAAGTACAGGGAGAAGCCAGGCCTAGCATCCACCACAACCTAGAAAGCTAGCAAAGCCCAGCAGCCAACACAGCTCAGTGCCCCCTGGTCAACCAGGATTCCAGCCAAGGGATGGAGGCCCTGCCCTTCAGAAAGGGTCAAGAGAGAGCTGGGCTTCAAGCTCCCTTCCCAGAAATGGCCCAACACTGAAGACTGCTTTCAAGGTGCATATTACTGACTGTTACAGAGTTGAGTTCACAGGTTCAGAAGCAAAATGGCATTTTCCTTGTAATATACTTTGTAAAAGTTCTTCAATTTCTGGAGTCATCCAAGTCGTGAGTTCTCACATCGATTTTCTGCTGTCGGGGAAGCCAGGTGGAAAAGACACACAGGGTGGCTGAGGTCTGGAAGGGTCAGTTTCCACGATAGTGCATCTGAAGAGCCATGACCTGTCTCCCTTGAAAATGTGGGGGAGTGGGCACAAAATCCCTCACTGACCAGAGCACCAGGGGCCAGGCATCACAGAAATCTCCTCAGAGTGATCAACAGTTTATTGAGAATGAGAGCCCAGCCCCCACAGTCTGGCTTGCTGTGAACATGTGAAGACCAGACAGGTGTATTAGCTCCTCCTCTCCTCAGCTGAAGCAGGAGCTGCAGTACACAGGCTGTGTTAAAGGAACAGGCACTAGTGTGGGCACAAGCCCAGGGTGAGACAGGCTGCTCTGTAACACCTTTTCCACATAAAGACACGCTGGCATTCTGAGCCTGGGCATCTTTCCTGAGCTTTGGATCTCTCTGTGTATGCTGGGAGAATGAGCTATGGGCACCATGTACCCACTTATGCACATAACCATCCTATTGCTCACATCTGTGAATTGCCCTCCAAAGAAGAGAGACACAGGTGGAGTAAGGCTGGTCTTCTACCTGGTCCTAAGGGAATGTTACACATGGGAGCTTTTGGGTGCAGAGGAGGCAGGGTATTGCACATAAGGGTCCAAAAGAAGGGCCAGCCTCAGGCCAGGGCAGGCAGTGGGTAAGAGACTAGACAGAGGCCTGGAGGTCAGTACTGATGCCCACTCACTGTTTCTCAGAGATCAACCTGGGCTGGCCTGTTAGTTTGTTCAGCAAATGGGAGATCTGTGCGAGAGCCAGCTAAGGAATACAAACTCGTCGGGAGGAAAGGCCTGGGTAAGCAGGCACAAGGATGAGCAGGGGACCAAGGTGCAGGGCATCCAGCTTAGTACTGGTGAACAATATTAAGCCAGGAAAGTGATAATGCAATAAGTATTTTGGATGGAAGGGACAATCCTGGCACAGGCTGGCATGCAGGCAGAGCCCTGGCCTGAGCCCTTTCACCCCCGAAGGGTTTAGAAAGAGCAACTCCTTAGTGGGAGGTTTGATTTTGACAGCTCTGAGTTCTCCTGCCTTAGTGCCACTAGATAAGTACTCAGATTTCCCAGTGCTGGCAATGGAGCCTGCCCACCTCCTTGCAAGGCATGCACTCTGAATAGGGCATTGCCAGTGCCATAGAGCCCCAGTTTTGTTGGTCTCAGTGGGGGGGGGGGCTGCATAGCCCTATAAGGTGTGAGGTCTTTTCTTCGGCTTTCTCTTACTCTAAGAACAGGCTTAGAGAATGCACCACTGGAGAAGACTATGCAGAGAAGCCGAGCCATGTCCAAGGCTCTGACTGCCCTTGAGTGTGCAGACAGTCCTCAGTGCCCTGAGGAAGGGTTCTGTGGTTTCTGCCATGGACCTCCTGGAGGCACCTGGTGGGCTCACCTGAGTCTGGATAGAACTGCAGCAGACAGGTGTGTTGCACAGCCTTTAACTAGGAGATAGCATCAGCAGTGGTCACAGGCAAGTCACACCATTAGGACACTTCAAGAAGCCATTAAACCCTTAAAGGATCAAATACTCAGAGCATGCAGATCTTCTCAGGTGCCCTGCCTCCAGGGTTTCTCCTTCTAGAACTTTCCTTCTTGAGCCTCCACAATGGACACCTGCAGCTTGTACCAACCTCACTCTGTCACTTCCTCACCCAGTCCACCTGTAGGAAACCTAGGCACAGGCAGCTGCCAGGGCGCTAACCCAATGTGCATTCCGAGCACCACCCCACTGTGTGCTCAGGTGCACTGCTGCAAGTGCAGGGGTATTTGCTTCTGCAGAACGAACGATGCAGCCAACTCTAGGGATAAATACTGGGTAGTGTTTTGCTAAATATCTAATTAAATTCCTATTTTTAGAACTTGGGAAAAATCATATGAGGAAGAGAAATGGAAGCCACATGACACACCGTGATCCAGAAGCTTGTGTGCCATACCAGGGTTTTTTTTGTTTTGTTTTGTTTTGTTTTTTGCTAATGAGGCCTGGGCCACAAGTACACCCCTGCAAGCTCTGAGACTGTGCCATCACAGAGACCAAGTATGTCCTTACCAGATCATGGAAAAGTCACCAGGCATGCCTATCAGCATTGGTCCTGTATGCATCTCTAAAGAGAGGGACCTCTAGTATCACATGTCCCAAATCTTGGTGAGACTGGAGGTTAGATATTGATCATGAGCAGGAAGGGGAAGTCTGACCCCACTCCTCTGCACTTGCTCTGCTCTTGCACTCCTAGCAGCTACACCAGGAGCTCCACGGAAGGCTACTGTTGGCATCAGGCGTTGGCACATGAGATGGATGGGAAGTGAAGTAGGCAGTGAGGCCCTGGGAGACAGACTGAGCGTGAATACTAAGAGTTAGCCTGGAAGAGTGAGGTGGGGCGAGTGAGCCAGAGAGAGCGAGAGAGNGAGAGAGAGAGAGAGAGAGAGAGAGAGAGAGAGAGAGAGAGAGAGAATATACCCAGAAGAGCGAGATGGAAGAAAGAACTTGGAAGTGTAAGTGAAGAGAGAGTCTGGGGGAGAAGCTGGGACAGTGAGCCTGAGTAAGGTACCACATGAAAAGGAAGAGGCACCATGGGAAAGAGGCCCTGGGAGAACTATGTCTCTTGCCATCCCCCACTTCCTCTGGTACTCACTCATTATCTAGGGTCTCATACACAATCTATGAACTGTTCACAGTCATTTTTTAAAAAGATTTCTGTTAAATCCAATTGTTCTTTTCCTCTTATGCCAAATGCTGTCCCTTTCTGCCTGTATTTGTTTCAAATCACTTTCAAGTGTTTGCAAAAAGATCTCTATATTGGGAACATCCTCCTTGTGGCAGATCTTCAGTAAATCATGGCCCTGTGGTGGGCTCTCACCTTTTGGGGGCACTCAAGGGAACCCCACTTGCTGCCACAGAGGACAAAGAGGGGCTCTCCCTATTGATTCTGGCTCTGCTAAGAGAAGTACTTCCCACCTTTCATATGAGTGTTGCAGGGCTCCCTCAGGTTGGCAGTCCTTCAGCATCCTTCCCCTGCTGAGTCCCTGGGAAGAAGAAACTGCTGGCTGCAGCATCAGCAGCCCCCAACACAGCTGAGGAGGCTCCAGATCCATACTGTCCCTCATGGACTCCCTCCCCTACCCGAGGCAAGGGCTCATCAGTCCACCCAGGTCCTCAGGACTGGAGTCGAGTACTTAATGAGGGCCAGACCCCAGGTGTAGCTCTGCTCCCCTTCTTCCTAGCCCCAAGGGCACTACCCCTGTTGATGTGCCCAGCTGGTTTTACAAGAGGACAAGAGGGTGGCTCTGCAAAGAGGTCCCTACAAGAGGAGGTCCTCAACCAGAGTCTCACTGGCCACCCTACAGCCTCCAGAAGCCTATTAGAGCAACTGCTGGTCAAGGGCGCTAGCATGAAAGACCACTGCTTCACTGCCTTTTCCTTCAGACTCAAGGATGCACACTGGTCAAAGCAGCCAGCATGGAAGTCCACTCCCTTCCTAGCTTTTCCTTAAGACTCAAGGACACAAAGCAGTGTCCTATGAAGGTGAACAGTGTTTCACTCCACCAGTGTTTCTCCCCTCAGTGGACAGCCCACAAATGTGGACAACAGTGATGGTCATGAGCACCACGTGGGTACAGGGAGCACAATGGACAGGAAGAGGGTAATGGACAGAGAGGGTAACAGATGGGAAGGTGTAGTGGAGGTGCCACTGCTTTGTAACCTTTCTTTTTACTTAAGGAGACACTCGTACAAAAAATTAGCTCAAAGTGGATCAAAGACCTTAACCTAAGACCTGAAAGTCTGAGTCACTAATGGAAAGCTGGGAGCATGTGAAAATACAGATGTGTGCAAGGGCTTTCTGAGATGGACTCCACTAGCTCAGAAAATGACAGCAACAGTGAAAAATGGACTGCATTAAATTAACGTAATTCTGCACTTCAAAGACGACAGCCAACAGTATGTACGGGAAAGACCCATACAACAGAAGGAGGCCCTGCAGACATTCAGCCAACAGAGGATTAATACTCAATAAAGAACTTCACCAAGGAAAACAATCTGATCAGTAAGTGGGCAACTAACTGAGCACACTTTTCACATGAAGACCTGCCCAGGCTCAATAAAGCTGGGGCTGTACCTTACTTAGTGTAGAGTGATTACTGAGCATGCTCAAGACCTCGGTTCCAAGAAGCACCCCCCCCCCAAAAGAAAAGCATATGAAAAAAAATGTTCCTCTTTAGCCACCAAGCAAATGCAAATCAACCATGTTGAGATTCCATCTCACCCCAGTCAGAAGAGCTTCTTATCACAAGACAAACAGCAGATGCTGGAGAGGATTGGGGAAGAAGCAGAAGCACCTTCACACATTAGTTGGGAAGCAGTTAGTGCAGCTGCCATGGAAACCAGGGGTGAAGTCCTTCAAGAAACTGAGAACAGACCTACAGTGTGATTCAGCTACACCACCTCTGGGAACAATGAGAGTAATCACCATCCACTTACATAGTGATACACAGTAACCACATAGGAGAACCAGCCATGTGCCTATAGGTGGATGAGAGGATTAAAAACAAAAAAAGTGCTGTGTGCACACACAGTGGAGTTTTGTTCAGCCTTGAAGAATGAAACTAATTTATTTGCAGGAAAATAGAGCTAGAGATCATCACGTTAAGTGAAATAAATCAGGCTCAGAAAGGCAAATGTATTAGTTATTCTTCCTGTTGCTGCAGTAAAAATACCCTAACAAAAGGGACTTAAGGAGAGTTTATCTTGGCTCATCACCCGTGACGAGAGCTGAAGCTTGAAGCAGCCAGTCATTCTGCATCCACAGTCAAGAAGCAGAGAGTGATGGATGTTGGTACTCAGCCCATTTTCTCTGTTTATTTCATCCAGGATCCCAGGCCAGAAAATGGGTCTTCCCCAAATGACTTAACCAAGAAAATCCCTCCCAGGTGCGCCCAGAGGCTAAGAAACTTAATTTAGATATCTCCTTCCAGGTGTTCCTGGAGGATGCCTCCTACAGAAATCTAGATTCGGTTGCGATAACAATCAGTGTCAAAAATCAAAATGAGCGTTTTATATTCTATGTGGAATCTAGGAAGAGAAAAGGCACATGACAGTAAAGAGGGATATGGGGGGTAGAAGGGACACACAAAGGAGGGGGGCTAGGTAAAGCAATGGAGAAGTGAAGACAATCAAAGTACATTTATGAAAATGTCATAATGAAGCACCCTCTTCATCCAACTAACACACACTAATGGAAAAAAAAACAACAAAAGATTCTACTAGTACAGACATGAAGTTATTTCCTTTTTTTGGTATATAGTATTTGCTGGCCTTTTAAAAGCCTATAATCTGGTTCTGACTTCTTTTCCTAAGCAAGGCTAACCTGCTCCCTCAATTTTGTATTTGTGTTTTATATTTTCTTACTGAGAGAAGTCCTCCAAATCCCGTGGCCTTCAGGGCCATGCCCACTTAATAGTCATGTGCGTGTGCCTTCCACATGTGTCTGAGAAGAGGAACTTTCCAGGTAGAGCATGGGCAAATGGACCCTATGTGCTTCCCTGACTGTGTGGCCCTAGAGCAGGCAGCCTGGCCTGTCTAAGAGTGGAAAGGCTGGTAATTGGTGAAGACTGCCACATCCATCTCTGTGAGGCCAGGCCCTTGGGACCATGGTAGAACTGATGAAGAGATCCTAGGAAAACTGTAAGCCTCGTTCCACAGATGAGAAGGACTGGCCCACAGCCTCTAGGGCCAGGCAGACACAGCTGTTATCTTCCATGTCGTCCCCACCAGCGGGGCCTCTTAATCTCCAGGCAGGGTGTCCAGCACCTCCGCCTTTCTGTAATAGTTCAGAGATAATCAAATCGGATTACCTCTCAGACAGGAATGGATTCGGGCTGGGCAGTGGAGCAAGTGGCCAGACGTTTCCTCTGATATATAGTCTGTGACTCAGTGACCAATTCTAGATCTGGCCAGAAGAGGCCTATGCATGCTGGGAAGCAGAGGTCTTCTCATGGAAGCAGGGACTGGGGCAAAGGCTGTTCTGACACTGAGTGTAGTAGCTAGGGGCAGATGGGGCTCTGGCTACAACCATACACTGTGGGACATCTGTTACATGCAATGAGTCCACACCTCCTCATCTTCATTCAGAAAATACGTTGGGCCAGCAGCCTGAGGGTTACTCTGCCTGACCAGACCTAGGCTGCTCTGGAGCAGAGTTGCAGGCCATAGGGGATGGGGCAGGTGGGAAAACCACTGACCATCTGGCCTGAATGGAAGCTGGATAGGAGAGGACACAGGTGAAACAGGGCTCACAGTGGCAGATGGCTCAGTGAGGTATGGTGAAGAGGAGGTGCTGCTGAGGCAAAACCAGGGACATACAGACTGAGCCAAGGATTGTGACAGCCACTCTGTTTCGAGAGTGCTTGGGCGAAAGATTGTAAAGCCAGCTTAGGACTAGCATGGGATACACTGGCAGGTGAGGGGTGTGGTTATCTGGATGGCAGGGAGGCTCTGGCATCTGTCCACTCTAACCTCCACCTCAGCACTGGCCTGCTTCCACCATAACCAGAACTTCCACCATGTCAGAAGGCTCAAGAGTTCCCTGATCTTCCCCAGCTTTCCTGGGCACCACGGTCTGTGGGGCAGGCAGTGTGGCTATTTGTCAGAGGACCCCTGGCAAGCAACAGATCTACCACCCACTCCCACAACTTCAGCACCGCCTCCCTCCCAGGCTCCAGACGAGGCTGATGCTAAGATGTGGAGCTGGCAGAAACACCCTCGCCATCTCCTCTAGTCTCTCGGCTTATGCCAACAAAGAGTCCTTCTTCCATGGGAAGTGAGCTTGCTGGCCAGACAAAGCCTCAGAGTCCAGAGCCCTGGGAAGGAAGAGTGTACTGAAAAGGCTCAAGCACCCCAGGGGCTGAGTCAGTGGAGAATGAAGACCGGGCTCGAGAAGTGGGTGTGAAGGAGGTCAGTTTTTTCCTAAAGAAGCCAAAGGTATGATACTATGGAAAAGTTCTTAGTTGTGTGTGTGGGAACTATCTGGCCTTTCATTCCCTAAAGCAGGTGAAACCAGTTACCTCGAGGTGTTAGCCCGGGCAGGTAGTGAAGATAATGTGCAGTGTATCCAGGCACCACTAGTAGAGGAGAGAGTGGCTAGCACCCCACACAGGAGAAGGGATTCAGGCAAGAGGTGAGCTTTCCAGTTTTCCTGTCTCTACAGGAGAAGGGCTGAACCAAGCCTCTTGTCCTATGTCTGAAATGTCCTAGGCAGGGCTCTAGAGACCAATATTGGGCAGGTTCCTCCTGAATGGTACCACAGTGCACATGTATAGAGGTCCCCAGGGATTCTATAGGCAGGGCCACCTGCTGGGAGAAGGACTCTGCCCTTCCCAGGGCTTGGCTCTGTAAGCCATGGGCTGTGCTGCACTGAAGGTATGCAATGGCACTGATGGTGATACTTAAAATGCAAGCTTATTCCTGGAAGCCGTTCAAAACTAATTAAGTAGCCTGGACTGCAGGGTTTTTGACTTCCTGGTTCCAATAAAATGCAGGTTGTAAATCCTCTGCTGTTAGGACACTTTCCTTTTGTTTTCAAGAATGTTAAAGGGTCACTGCCAAGTACTCCATCCTGAGATTTATAGACTCATGAGGGCAAACACTGCTTTTAGGGCTCTATCAATTTGTAGACCTGCATGTCTGCTCCTCAGAGGCAGGGCTTGAGCTCAGAGGGGTGGGGCAGTGTTGGCTCTGGGGTCCTGGCACACCTGGATGGTCACCCTGCCTGAGAAGCAAGGGATCCTTTCAAAGTCAAGGCTGAGAAGGGGCACACTCCTCTGGGAAGCTGTGTGATTCTCAATATTTCCACAGCATGTGCCTCATCCTTGTCTTCAAGTGCCCAGATGCAAAAGGCCCAGGATGTGGCATGGGGAGTAAGCAAAGAAACAAAATGGGCTCACATCTGGGTGAGTTAAAGCCACACATGCATGGCCAAGATGAAAGACTGGAGATTTATGAGATGCAACAAGTAAAGAGAGTTGTTTCTCAAGCAAAGCCTCCTCCAACAAAGGAAGCATGTAAACTTCATTTAGGGGGTCAAAACACATTCATATAGGGGTTGCCCACTCGTGAGCATTTGCAGTTAAGAAATACATTTCTGAGCCTGCTCAGTGTATTAGAAGTAAGATAGAAAGAGGGTGGACACATTTTGGGATATACTTAGCTCAAGGTCATGACACACATGTGTAGAAAGTTATAATGGTAAACAAGAATTCCAGGAATTCTCAGTTTTCATAAAAATGCTTTAGCTGGAAATAAAGTAAATGCCTATTTGAAGATCTTTGACATAGAAGTTTGGCTCTAAGAGTGCCTGTCTCACTAAGTCCCTAAGAGAGTGCTGTCCAATGGATGCTGAGTGGAGGACTGCCGGGCAACTAAGTGGAAGGGTGGTTATGAGGATGACGGTGTGTGAGTGGGCGAGAAGATGGATGGGTGGTGGGGTGACATGTGAGTGAATGCAGGGAGTGAGTAGGTGGATAGCTGGGCACGTAAGTGGATGAGAGAAAGTAAACAATCTGGGCTCTACAGCCCTAATCTTCCCACTGGGAATGTAAAAGCTGGCCAGTTCTAGGAGGAGCCAACCTCTGCATGACGCCACCAGGCCCAGCAGCAGCGGTACAGGAACACATTACCAGACTGGCAGAAAGCTAAGCATGCAGGAGGCTGATGTCATTAACGCTCTATCAGCATCATCAATGGCAAAACAATACACAAAAAGCACAACAGATGAGTTTAGAAAAGTAAGAATTTAGTTATGGCTTTAAAATATCAATGGGATAAGCCCTGCTTTAGAACTAGCAGAATCGAAGAGATGAAACTATGATTTTAAAACCAAGTTATTGGCCATTTCCTTCTTGCTCTCCCTTCCTAGGAAAACCAAGCTCTTTGAAACAGACAATTGGTAAAAATCCAATTTCTTACAGAATTGAGGTGCCTGGCTGCATAATGGCATGCTGCTCAGGATTTCCCAGGGAACCTAGGCTAACAAAGCCAGATGCCAGCTGTGTGACCCTGGCCAAGTAACTACCTTTGAGCCTTCAAATGGAGGCCATTCTACCTCCATAATGATTAAAAACACACATCCACACACAGTACACTGAGCTCTACACAAGAAGATACTTAGGTATTATACACACCAGTGACTCTTGGGACAGCTGTTTTGGGAAATGAGAAAGAGAAAGAAAGAAAGAAAGAAAGAAAGAAAGAAAGAAAGAAAGAAAGANNNGAAAGAAAGAAAGAAAGAAAGAAAGAAAGAAAGAAAGAAAGAAAGAAAGGCAAAGTCATCCCATCCAAGTGTGCCAAGGAGGACCACAGCTGAAGGCCCCAGCTCTGGAGCCTAAGGTCCAGGTCCTCTTGGACTGCATACCTATTCTAAGCTGCTTGTGCAAGTAGGTAGGGAGTGTGTATATATGCATGTGCATGGGTGTGTGCATATGTACATATGTGTGTTTGAGTGTGTGTGTGTGTGTTTGTCACTGTACAGACCAGCTACTTCATCATGGATCACCCAGCATAGGGTCTTGGAGGCCACAGTAATTGAGATCCCTCAGGACCACCCTTGGGCTATGGCCCCACACAGGCTTCCAGGGCCAGCAGGGGCCCAACAAAGGAAGCTTGTGGATAAACAAGCCTTGTTTCCTGAACTGGGCTCGGTCATGAAGCATTTTTCACAACTGATGAGATCCATCTGAAAATACGTGGAGCAAGAAGTGCTGCCCTAGAAAGAACAGACGGATTTGACAGTCACATCCAGAGCTGAGGGATGTGATCTTTTCAATTGATTTCTAAATACATATAGCTCAATTTCTGCTCCAAGTGATGTCCACTGTGCCCAGCGAGGAGAAACTGCTTTAAAAAAATTGCCAAGCTTCATTTGGGGTATTACTGCTGTTCCTAGAGACCAGTTTCCACAGTGACAGTGTCATCAGATAATGATTATAAAAGATGCTAATGTGGCGGGGAGCACAGGCAGAATCGTAGATGGATACTTAGAGCGAGATTCCAATCCTGAGTGATAATGGAAGAGGGGATATCAAATCATTTGACTCTGTGACAGGTTCACAGGTTGCTTTTCATATATGCCAGGAATAAGGCTTATTATAAAGGATTATCTGGAGACATAATCAGTACCAAGGACAGGGCTCTTTCAGTAAGGCAGGTTGGGTGAGGTGAAGTACAGCTTACCTCTCTAGCCTTCCCCTGCTAAGAGGATGTCACTGTAGACCAATGGCATGCCCAACATGCCCCAGGTCAGGTGCCTCCTCTCATCCAGACAGTGGGAAGAACTTGTATCCTGTACTGTACATGCAAGAGGAGAGGTGATGTTCTGTGTGAAGAGGCTAGACAGAGTCCAGCACCCCATGGGGCCACTCTGATCAGCTTCCTCAGGCAACTGGTCATTCTGAGCAAAGTGGATCTAGGACTAACTCAGCCAGGAAGTACTCCAGAAACCAAAGTAAATTCTGACTCATGAGGCAATGAGAGCTGTGACTACCATGGTATTTGTGGCTCATGGCAGGGGAAAACTCTGTCTTAAACACGTGGTTATGGTACCCTGTCTTTAGAAGCTTCAGGTCACTGTACTCAAGTGAAATAGTGATGGATAAGTAAACACAGCCATCCAACAAACAAGTCAAAGGGCTCCAGTCTAGGCTGAGCCAACCATGGAGGCTGTCCATAATCCAAAAACTTGGGAGGGTTGATTGAGTTTATGATGAACACAGTGCCCAGTGTCACCCCAGGGAGGAAGGTTCTCAATTCAGTCAGACCTCACAAAAGGGCTGATGGCACTCTCTGTTGTGTTACCTGCTCTTGGCTCTCTGTGCTGCCAGCTCAGACAGGATAGAAGGTATAAGAGGTTAAGCAGTACCATCCCAAGGCTTACACTGTAGCACGAGGGGATGGAGCCCTTAGATACCCTGTAGCAGGGGGGATGGAGCCCTTAGATACACTTAGCACCAGGGGATGGAGACCTTAGATGCACTGTAGCACATCCCCTACCTCGGGAATCTATCCCTGTAGCAGGGGGGATGGAGCCCTTAGATACACTTAGCACCAGGGGATGGAGACCTTAGATGCACTGTAGCACAAGGGGATGGAGCCCTTAGATACACTGTAGCACGAGGGGATGGAGCCATTAGATACACTGTAGCACGGGGGATGGAGCCCTTAGATACACTGTAGCAGGGGGGATGGAGCCCTTAGATACACTGTAGCATGAGGGGATGGAGCTCTTAGATACACTGTAGCACAATGGGATGGAGCTCTTAGATACACTGTAGCATGAGGGGATGGAGCCTTCTAATAGGCTCCTTGAGGACAGAAGAGTGAAGCCTACAGAGGCTGAGGTGGGCTGGTTGGCACCTGCTCAGACCACTGTGCTCCTAATGACAGTTCTCTGCTTGGGCACTAGGTCTGCACCACTTCCACGCCTGTACATGCTGTTTTGATCTGCATGTGCACAGTGAGTTGGTACACATGCACTCAGCTGTCCTAAGATGGAGGTGCTCACATTCTTTGGCAAGCCTTGAAGGCCACCACCACCACCATCAGGTCTGTGGCAGCAGAAGTGGTAGCTGTGGTCACCATAGTATCTGCAGAAGTGGTGGTGATGGCAGTGGTGGTAGTGGTTGTCTCAGTCGCTGCATAAGTTAGCAGTGGTGGTGACTAGGGCCAGTGTACAGCATTTCAGGCAGCATGGCCCCAACCCTGATTCTTGTCATACCTCTACCCTGTCCTGAGGTGTGGCAGGGCCACTAGGCCGTACCCTCAGGGTGTAGAGTGGTGGTGACTGTCGGCTAGGTCATGGAGATGGGGGCTCCTGATGGCACAAGCATCTCTGGCCATCCTAAAAACACCCTTGGGAGTGCCAGGCCTTTTCCCTTCTGTCTCACTATGATCTGAATATGAGAACAGGGAAAGGACCGAGGTTACAGGGGTCTTCATGGGATTAGTGATCTAATAAAAGACTCAAAGACACCTTGCCCCTTCTGCCAACTGAGGACACAAGAAGAAAGCCTGGCCTCCCAGACCCCAGAGCTCTATCATGGACATCTAGTTTCCAGACTTTGAGAAGCACCTGTTTGCTGTTTACAGGCTCCCAAGGCCAGGGTAACTCGTTCCAGAAGTCTGTGGCTAACACAGACAGCACTGGAAGCATATGGATGCCAGATGGACACTCAGAAGGCCAGAGGAGGCACTCAAAGGACAAGCCTTGGCCAAACCTGCTCAAACATCTTGGGGAAGAAAACCAGCATGGTAGATTGGGAAGAGGGCTGGGAGCTGAAGACATGGTCCCAAAGCTTCTCCACAAAATCTGCTGCTCATCACCACTGCTTCCTCACCTGCTCCCCTGAGGGCCTCGGACCATGCATCCTCAGCTGGTACACGAGGCAAACTGAGGTTTGGGTCTACTTGTTTGATAAGCTGTAACTGCAAGAAAGTTTTCCTTGACAAGGGACAAGGTGACCGCTGGGCTTTCTCTATCTGGTGATCCCCCTAAGCATCTGAGCTACAGGGAGACTAAAGGGCTCATTGGGTTATAGACAAGTGATCATGGTAGTGACAAGCCATGGGCAATCATGCTCCAAGACAGTCTTGACTCCCCTAAGAGGGATGTCAGCACACCTCACCCGGAGATGGAAACTCTAGCCTTACAAGGAAAGCACTTAGCTCTGGCGGGCTCAGGGAAGCAGTGGCAGGACTCAGTCCTGTCAGAACAGGCAGTGTTCTAGTCCCTCTGAGTTTGTGCAACCCACCTTCAGCCAGGACCCAAGGTCCTCCCTGAGCACTTCATCTTGGGCTTTGTAAAAATGTTCTTTACCCCAGGTAAGCACCCCAGAGGCACTGGGCTGGAGTCTGTCCAGCACAGATATTACAACTCTGAGGTAGCTACAATGAAGAAGCCATGGAGAGAAGCAGGACCCAGCTTCAGGATGCTGAGGGCGGACATCACAGACCCTGTAAAAGTTGCCCCAATGGAGAGTGGAAAATGGGAATGTGGTGGGAAGTCGGCTCTTTGCTGAGGGGCAGTGCTCCTTACTGTGAAGGGCCTGAGGCTCAATGTCAGGTCTGATGAACCCACTACTGTGCCAACCACACTGAGAATCCTACACACTAAACACGACAAGAGCAAATAGTTTTTCATTGCATGAGGAATTAAAAGATCAATGCAACTTCTTCTGTGTGCTTTATATCAAAAACCAAACAGCCCAAAGTTGAATTGAGAAATCCTATCATATTTGCCCTGAAAATCCTCAAACCAATTAGGATAACAAAATGAGCATGCCATACAAATCAAGGGCCTCTTGGATGGGAGGCGGACGGTGAGACAGTCCAAAGACTCCCTCGTGCACCTTCCTCCTATTTTATTTAATTTCATTCTTCCCTTTTGTGCTAGACATGGGTGAAGATTAACAAGGACCCTGTGACAAGTGTTCACTCCCTGCTCTACCCATGCTCTAGCAGTGGTTGCTCAGCAACACTAGGCACTGGATAGGACAGGTGTGCAGGGATTCAGACAGAGGGCATGTGTAATCTCGGTGTCAACAGCTCATGCCACATAGGGCCTCTGTGACCAGGGTATCAGTAGCATCATCAGAGGCCTGCTCATCCTTCTTAGTATTGCCCAGGTCCAAGGCAGACAGCAGGTAAACGGGTGTTTGGGGTTCCACAAGGACCTAAACTTGTCTAAAGCTTGGGGAGTAAAGACATGTGTATTCAGTCTGGCACCCCAGGTTTCCCTTACCACTGAACTAAGCCTCCCCTAGCAAAGCCAAAGCAGAGAGTATTTCACTCCCCAAATATACCCCAATTTCCAGACAAACTATGAACAGCCAACCGACATTTCAGTTTCCTACAGTTTTGGTCAAAGTATTGTGCTGGATACTATGAGGGCTATGACCCAGGGAGGAAGAGGCCCTACCACAAAGGACCAGGCAGGAAGAACAGTAGCTAATGCCAAGCAGTCAAGTCCATTAGCCAGGTCATGAAGGCCCAGGAGAGGAGGGGAGGGGAAGGCAGTAGAAGAGGATACTCAGGGACCTCATTGGAAGACGCCTGGCACTGGCAACTGTGTCTGCATGTCTTTCATGTCACCTTGCCATTTCCACTTGGTTAGTGCAGATGTGAGACTCTCAAAGCCACCCACCACCTCCTCTGTGGCTCGTAGCGAGAATTTGCCAACTCCTACCAACAAGTGCCACCCCCAAAATGCTCCTTGCCCATCCATCCAGCCAGAGCAATCCTCATATGTGAAATCACACCACATGGGTCTAGGGCATGCCTGCTGCAGAGATGGCACTCAATGGACAGGCACTAGGGACTAGTCATACAATGGGAACCTCCTGTCGAGTCTCCAAGTGCTTTCCCCTTACTTCCCCTCCCATGGTTTGGACTGAATCTGCTCTGGACACTTGGATCTGTCACCAAGCTAGAGATGAAGCATATTCTTGAAGTTGAGCTGCAGGAGTCCTCCTCACTTCTCTCCAATAGCCATCAGGCCTTAGCCAGATCTAAGGGCACAGATTGCCATAACCAACCTAGCTCTGGAACCCAGCTTCCTGACCTTGGCAGCTTCAGTGCCCTCCATGTGGGACTGGCACTGCTCCGTGCTGATCACAACTTATCCTTGACTCAGCCATGGTGGCTGTCTTCCTGTTCTCGCCAAACTCGCTTTATGGTCACTGGGCTTGGTTTCTGGTTTGCTCTCCCTATAACCTGTCAAGATGCTCAGTGGTGGCCAATGCCATAAAATCTGGCCCTATGTGGCATCCATAGGGACAAGGTTCCTCCCTCCCAGGATGGAGGACAGAATGGTTGAATCCAACAGGATCTCAGAGTCACTGGGAGGAGGCAGCAGTGATTCCTATAATGCCAGCTTAGATGATAAGCAGGTTCTGTCTGGGTCTAGCCACCAATGCAGCAGACAGCCATAGGCCTGAGTAGGCAAGGGAATCAGCGAGCCAACAGATGGGTTAATGGAGGTACTAGGGGACACATACCCTGGCTGGAATTAACCCAGTCTGATGTGCCAGCTGGGGGACTCTACTGCATGGCCAGCTCCTTTGGTGCTAGCTGCCCCACCCCAGCAAAGTCCAGGAGGCTGTCTCTCAGCCTGCACTCATTCTCTAGATATGGCTAAATGAGCATAAGGACAGTGACCACACAGTACCAGCAGCTCTCTGCCAAGAAACCTGGGGGACTGCCAACCAAGCAAGCAATGCAGAGTATGGGAGACACTGCACACCTGAGCCAGCTTCTTCCAGCTGCTTTTCACTCAGGTGACCTAAGAATGTTAGGCCGTCTCTTTCTCAGCCTTTCAGGTCATTGACTGTGTCTACCGAGGTTGGCTAAATCCTCCGAATGTTGTCAATGGGTTCTGGGTTCTGAGTGAGTCCTGTTTCATCACCTAATCCGCAAGGACATCAGGGGACCTTGGGTCTCAAGGAACCTGCAGGTTGCTGGCCCACCAGCACTCCAGCAGTGCTTCTCTATGGTAGGGTCATTTGTATTTTCAAGGCAGACTTCTTTCAGTGTCCAAAAAAGGAAGCAAACTAGGACATGAGACAACAGAGAGGGGACATCTTAATAATGCCCAAGTTGTAATTACATTTCTTCGAGGACCAAACAGGTTAGCTTCCCCAAGTTCATCTGCCTTAGATATCAAACACCATTAATAAGCTAATAAGGGTCTTTGAATTAAGGATTTGAATGGTGTGAATAATTTTTTAATGGCAAATGAGTGAGTGATGCTGGCAAAGTCTTGAACATTCAGCTGCCTTCCATGTCACCTGTGGGCACATTTCCTTTAATGCAGACTTGAGCTGGCCCTTCAGAAGTACCTGGAGATGCCCATGGCAAAGGGTCCCTGGGATCCAGATACCAACTTCACCCCGCACAAGAAGAGCTCTTTCACAAAAGGGAGTAGGAAGGAAAATGTACTTGTCTGAGGAACTCAACCATGTAAGGCCATGAAGGCCTGCAAGCATACACAGGACCAGGAGAACTGCAGCTGCTCAAGGCTGCTGCTGTATGAAACATGACTCATCCACAAGCCCACAATGTCACAGGCACAGGCCAGGTTCCTGTGAGAACTGCTGGTGGGTTCATTTCTTAAAGGGAATGCAAACGCAGTAAGCCTGCACGAACAGCCCTCACACCTCTTCATGGTAGGTGACTACAGAGAGATGCATGAACCCTGTTGTGAGGGTTGGGGTAGTGTGGGGTGGGGATGGGGTAGAAACTCGGGGACTGGGCTGGAAACAGATAACTTCTCCTTCAATCAGCCATTTGGTGTGTCTCTTCCTAGGGCATTGCCCTCTTGAAAAGAGTGAGAAACTGAGGAAATGAGGAAGATAATCTAGGTGGGGAAGGATAGGTAGGTAACTCTGGTCAAAGGTGAAGACTGTATATGTCCCAAAAAGAAAGGTCACTAGGTACTCCCAAGAAGGTACCTTAACCAGCCCTACCCATGGGTGGTCTACACTCTGTGGCCCCAAGTGCCTCCCAAGGCTCTAGAGAGCACACAGCCACTGCCACATGGCATTTGGCAAAGGGTCACGAAACAGAGGTTCTTCCTTCCCATACACAAGCATGTCACCTTCCCTTATGAACAGAGAAAGTGTAAACTGGCCTCCTGTGAAAGTCAAATGTCTCTCGAAGACATAATAACTAAATAACAAAAGCACAGGGGGTCATTGTGCCAAAGGAAATTCAAACAAATTCTAGAGAGGCAAGCAGTTTTCTTTACAACTATTTCAGCAAGAATTTCCTATTTGTAAAAAGAAAGGGTTTGTTGTTTAAAAGAAAAGGAACAGCAACATTTTCCATACCTTGTTTCCTAAGAAATACTAAGGGTATGCATGCATGCTTGTCAATATATGCCTCCATATGTGTGCATACTTATCTGCTGGTAAATACATACACATACACACACACACACTGTGTCACATATGGATACATATGGTTGTATGCATATATGTATGTGTACTCTGTGTGGATGCATGTATTCATTCACTTGTCTATATATCAACATAGGCACTGTGTGTGTGTGTGTGTTAATGTTCATAAAGTAGCTGCAGACTGAGGCCCTTCTTCACAGATTAGAAATACAGACACAGCAGAACATTCCCTCACTATCCTGCCTCTCTCTGTGGAGTGCCATACAGGCAGGAAAAAAGAGCCC
>LOEQ01000251.1:235484-251715 GCA_001685075.1 Bramus lutescens | reverse complement strand
GTTCTGGCCTATAGGCTAGTGCCTGCCTTGCCCTGGGTGTGCCTCCTCCTCAAGCACAATCCTGCTTCTACGGAATTGACAGGCAGTGACACATTACTGCCTACACGGCAAATCTCAGTGAACAAAGCAGGGGCCGTGGAAACCATTGCCAGGAACACCCCACTGTCAGAGGCTCACCTCACCCTATCCACAGGGCAGAAACATTTCCTAAAATGTTACAGTGGCAAGCACAATCTCTTGAGCTCACCAGCACCCCAGGTTTCTTCATTTAATTTAATTCAGTTCTCCACAACACACACTGGGTTCATGACACACTCTTTCCAGCCTCCAGGACACCAAAGCGTTCCTTTATTCTAGTGCAGAAGAAAATCTACCTTGTGGCTCTCTGCCCTTGCCATCCACACCCAAACTGCAGGTTTGCAGGGCTGGCTTCCAGGCAGCACCCACACCCTGTACTGGCTGTGTGAGGAGGTGGAGAGGAGGAGGACAACACCCTCAGGAGGCCAGCAACACGCTGTGCTCAGACTCTCAAGGTGAACCCAAAAATCGTAACAGCATAGCTCCAGCCGAACAGCAAATAAATACATCTCTTAAACAAGAGATGCTGAAATCACGCAGACTGAGCAAGAGCAGGGGATGCCATTACAACAGCCTGTCAGGATGCCATGGGTCCTGTCTATCACACACATAGCCACAGTGGCCCCAGTCACTCCCAGTGGCTAGTAGCTGCACATAGCTTTTGATTACCTCTCAAGGGGTGTAGGTACTGCTGACCATGCACACATGACACTTCACTGCATAGCCTCGCAAGATAAAGGCCGCACCCAAGAGCCTGCGACCAGAGTTCCCATCTAGTCTGAGCCAGTATGTAGGGAGAGGACTGACAGCCCTTTGCTGAAGGTGGCTCATGAAAGAACTCTGGGGCAGGCTGTGCTGGGCACATGTAATCTAGGGTCTTTCCAGAAGGCTGCAGAGGTATTGCTATAGGATTGGGGGAATACCTCCCCATAACACATGGCTGTGTATAACATGAGTTCTCTACTACCCTGTATCCTATGACCCTAGGCTGGCCTAGCCTGGAAGGTGTTGCAGTCTGCCTTGAGCCTTCTTAGACAGCATTACCCAGCCTGAGAGGCCAGATTCGAGGTGGCAGTAACCTGACAGCCTAGCTCAGCTGAGACCTCTGGCCCTCAGGAATCTAGATGGGCAGCAACAGGAGTCTGGGACAAGTTCTCTGGGGCTCCTGGTAACTGGTCAGGAAAGGAGTGCATATTGTCCAGTGGGAATGCAACACCCTGGCCAGTACACTGAGTGGCCACTGTACACCAGGAAATCAGGAAAGCAGGGCCTTCTCTCTTCCATAAACAGGCAGTTAGGTCAAATGGCCAGGCAAGTGCCTATACATACAGTCAGCCTTGCTTCCCAGAGCTTCCTGAGGACAAACAAATTTACTATAGGAGACAGCTGAACATTCAAGGAGCTTACTCTAAATCACTTGATGACAGGGCGAGTCATGTTCCCTAGAGCCTCTATGTTCTCAGGATGCAGCAACAAGGGCCAGGTAGGCCAGCAACCTTGCATATGCCTAGTGGGGCAGAGAGCCAACACATCTCAAACACTCATAAACCATGTCCACAAGGCTAGATGAGGGAGCCTGGAGTGCTATCCAGACAAGGACCCCAGTCAGCACATTGAGCAACCCATAAGACAACTGAGCTCTGTAATGACAAGGGCAGTAACTCAGGAGGACAGCCTCACGTCCCATGTACTTAAAACACTACGGACTGACTCTCTGACATCCTAACAATAGCAGAAAGCATTTAGGAAGGTTCAACAGTCCTCATAATACTTGGGCCACCTCTTGAGGGCACTCAGGTAGTCCAGGATGTGGGGATCTGGACACACGCAGTTTCCTAGATGGAACACAAAGCTGGCAGGATGTATGTCCAACAAGGCCTCTGACAACTGGGCTCTTTAGCAGCTTTACTGTTAAGCTGGTAAAGAAACTTGCACAGAGAGGTTAAATGATGCATCCCAAGTCACACAGCCCACTAGGTGACTGACGAGATGGGAGCTTGGGCTGTGTGGTTTCTTATCCCAAACAGCCTCTAGCGTATCACAGGGGCTGAGATAAAGGCCCTGGGAGCTGGAGGTTACATCAGGCCTTCCAATGTCACACTGGTGATGACACATGGCTCAGGGAGTCTAGGTGAGGGCTTATGATGCTGGTCCAGGCCCAGTTCCCACCACAGTGGCCAATGCCACCAGCTCCATCTCTCAGCGGGAGACACTTCCCAGCAGCAGGAGGTCAGTAGTGAAGGCAACTAGCGCTCCTCACAGCTCCTCCATAAATCAGCCGTGAACGAGAACTTAATAAACCGTTCTTTCAGCAGAAAGCATAACTGGGGCTCTTCTGAAGAGCAGTTACTTACTTGGAAATCTCTTTCTTCTAGAATTTCTCTCCGCCATCTCACGAGGAAAGCAGCACAAACATACAAGTGGAAATGAGAAAAGCCCTCGGGTTCAGACTGAAAGAGAAAAAACATGGAGAGAGCCGCTCAGTTGTGGGGAGACAGCAGTCAACAGGTAAAGCCGTTCTGGTGGGCCTCTCTAGTCAGGGCTATGGGGAGAGCTCACTGTTACTCAGAGATTGGACTGCAGCATGCCTAACCCGTTACCATAAGCGCCATTTTAAAACCAACACTCTGGTAAGCAGGGTCCTGGCCTAGGCTTTCAACATTGCCCGAAAAAGTAACTCATGGATTCACGGATGACATTCCGGAATAGTGTCAGTAAATTTGGCAAGTGCCCATCCTACACCTGAGCCTTGGAGAGCAGCCCCCACTTCCCAGAGGAGAAAGCAAGTCTGAAAGTTGAGGAACCAGGTCAAGGGGGACACCAAACAAGCTGTGGAGCAGGAAGTTGTCCTGTGGGCATTAATAGGGAATGCAGCTGGCAGGGCAGGAAGTCTGGTGGTATCTGCCTGAATTCCCACCCTCACGACTCTCAGTACAGTCAAATGCACCCTTCCCTCTGTTCTTATCATCTCATACTGTTGCCACCCTTGGAGGCCTGAGCAACTGCCCAGACCACCCAACTGGACCCTCCCAGCTCCTTTCTTCACCCCCTGCAACTCCTATGTGGCTCCGAGGCCATACCACAAACTGCTCCGACTAGGGGTCCCAAGCTTAGGGCTCAGTTTGTTCCTTTATGGTTCTGCTATGTCCACATAGACCTACACAGCCACTGTTATTGGTATATTAAGTAATAAAAGTATGCAGGGCATCAGGAGGTGACATGCTTTGGGAGAAAATACAGCAATGGAGAAGGTGGGATAACAAGAGGGGTGTCTCTATACAAACTTAGGGGCCAACCATAATTTCTATACAGTGCTCAGTCAGCTAAAGAGGAACTCAAGCAAAGAACCAAGGAGGGCATGCCAGGCGGACATACAGAGAAACACCAATGTCCTGAAGTCAGAGAATGCCAGTGACAGTCCCCAAGCACTGGGGTCACTCAGCAGCATTACAGCAGCCAGCATGGCTGGCAGTGCAGGGGAGCTTGTGGAGGACAGGCCTGCAGGTCCCAGGCACCAGGTGCTCTCATGAGCCCGGGAAGCTCTGAGGACGGAAGAGATGCTTCAAAGGCTTCACTGGTGTCCCACTGAGAACATGGCACAGGGCAGGCAAGGTGGAGAGGCAGAGCTCAAGATAAGCAGGGCACAACCATCATAAAACTGGCAAGTGTTAGTGCTGTACGTCAAAGGGAAGCAAGAGCTTGTAACTAGAGTGGAACTTCTAGATCCAGGGTAAAGGGTGAGCCCACAAAGTACTGCTACATGTGATGTATTCAGGTCTAAGGGAAAGAGGGGGAAGGGCTTTAACTAGCATGCATTTGCCACTGTCTAAGACAAGAGGCTTTGCAGCTGAAGCAGAACACAGTTGATGAGATAGCTGTGACTCTCCTGAGACTTAGAGTAGGGTGCACAAGGAGGTAACTAGTGGTCCAGACCAGAAACACACTGACAGGAGTCAGGGAGCCCCAGGGATGCCAGAGGCCCCATGCTACAGAAAGTCCAACTAGGAAAGGTGGGGAGGTGGCCAGTGGTCTTAGTGACATGCAGCCACTAGCAGAGCAGGCTGCCCACTCTNCTGCCCACTCTCAGTCCTAGAGGTGGGTATTGCTTCTTCATCTCCCTGCACTGCCTGCCCAGCGCTGTGTTAGTGTAACTTGCACAGTCCCTTGCTCTACTTCTTGCCTGTGAGGGGACCAGCTGCCACCATTTCATCACAGGGAATGATGTCTGTTGAGGCCTGACATCACAGCAGGTTAGGAAAGTCTCTTCCAGCTCCAGGCTGAAGAGAGCTCTTATCACAGTCACAGATGACTTCTGCATCAGCCAAGATAATAAATTCATCTGGTAATGGGAAGACACCTTGAGAGTCATGGTTCCTTTGATTGAACCAACCTTGCATTCTCAGGGTAAGCTATATCCGGTAACGACAAACTCCAGCTTTTAATCCTTTCTATGTCCTAACTGCACTCAACAGGTAAGAGGCAATTCTCGTTTCCTCTAACTGCCTTTGTAGAGTTTAAGTGTTAGGCTGCTTGCCTCTCTCCCCTTTTCCTTTCTCAGAAGAGTGTACACGGCTTTAGGATGCTTCCTTCCGATTCCTGAGAGACAGCCCCTGTGTGGTGGGCGGGGTCTGATGACTTCTCTGTGAGCAGAACTACACCCCGGAATTAATTTCTATATGGTTACAAAACAATTCAGACTTCCTCAGAGTTTTTTATACTCTTATTTTTCCAGAAATTTCTCATCTAGATTTCTGTGCATTTACAGTAATACCCTATTTGGAAATGTGTCCTCCCCCTTCATTTTTTAGGCAGGCTCTCACTAAGTAGCCCAGGCTGACTCAGAGCTTATAATCCTCTGTCTCAGCATCCTACTGCTGTTTAGAGCTATCAGAATTCTTAATTCTTAATTCCACTTCCAGTTGCCTTTCCCTCCATCTAAGTTGTAAACCATTCTGGGATTTTCTAAAATCCAGTTGTTTTCTAAAATCCAGTTGTTTTCTAAAAATCCAGTCGTTTTCTAAAATCAATCAATCAATCAACCAACCAACCAACCAACCAGTCAACTTGAGACTCTGATGATAGGTATTTTATTAAGCTCTCCTGTTATCTTGATTATTTCCTTCCTGTAAGTTTGTCTCTCTCTCCTTCCTGTAGTTTGTTGTGGGCATTCTCAAACACATACAGAAATAAGAGTACCTTCTTTTTTCAGTTCCTTTTCTAAATTAAGGGAGATGGCTGCAGGCTGATTAGCATCTGGCTTTTCTTCATTTCTGATACAAGCAAGCAGTGCAAGCCTGTCAGTCACCCTTAGAAGCCCCACTTCAGCTGCACTCCAAGTCTTAATGAGCCTTTATTATCCCAATGTCTAAGAACGTGCCACTGGCTTTTATGATGTCTTTTTTTGAATCATACCTGATTTACCAGTACATCTTTTCAAATCTGTAAATGCATGGTTCATTTCTGTCCCTTTAGCTTTTGAGTTATTGACTGTGACTTAATAGAGTTCTTAGAAAATGGGACTTAAGGACTCCAGGTCTTTGAAGGTAATTTGGAGTTGAGTTTGGGATAAAACACATCTTCCAAAATGTTTCATGAGGTAGCATACTTGGAGGACAGGGCATGGACACTGAGGCCACAGGCCTGGCTCTGACACAGCTGACATGACTGAGGTGTCATTGAGTGACCCACGTGGATGGGCCAACACTCTGTAAGTAGCCAGAATATAGACTCCCTGATTCAGCAACCTGGACCTGGGCTGCGTCCTTTCTTTGCTGGTGTCCTCTCTATGTGGAATGAGTAGATGTTTCTTCATATCTCCACAGAAAAGGTCATACCACAAAATGTCTGCTGTTTGTAAACACAGGACTGGAGCTCCTGGAGGCAGCAGTTCATTTATGTCTATTAAAGAAAATTAACTCAAAGTGTTAATTCATCTTAGTGGTTTTTAATCTGCATATAATCTACTAGAAAATAAGGATTATTAAAAATTTATATGACAATGGTAAATTTTCTCCTTGTAGTTCTACCAAATTTGTTTTCTATATTGGAGGTTATGTTATTGGGTACATACAGATTCAAAGTTTCTTCACTATCATTGTCAACACATATCACCCCCTTTATCTCAAGCAATCCACTGCATAAGTCTCTGGCTTAGGGGAGTAGTAGGACAGGAAGACACATCTGTGACTATCTATCAGCGTGTGCTGCATCATCTGTTTTATAATTAGCTACGTTCTGCTATGTGTGACCCTCTGAAAACATCATCACAGTTAGGATAGTGCACATGTCTGTCACCCATATGTGTCCTTGTGGCCATTTATAAGTCCTCTCGCAGTCTCCAGGTAACCACTGAGCACAATAACCTCAATGCACACAGTTAACATCTGACACTTGTACAGAGGCGCTACTGTACTATATGTACTGTTCTTCCTAATGCCCTTCACTTAGAGCTACTATTTTGAAAATTTTCCTTGGTATTCCATGCATTCAGGGTTCATTCTCTGAAAATTCCACAGAACATTCTCCTGAATGGCACACCACACTTTATCCCTGAACCATCAGATCAGCTTGTTTGTCCATTCCTGGCAAATGTTGAGGTAGGTTCCCTTGAACGGGCACACCACAGTTTATCCCTGCAAATGCTGAGGTGTATTCTCCTGAACAGGCATGCCATAGCTTGTCTATCCCTGCAAATATTGAAGCATGTTTCCCTGAATGAGCACACCACAATTTGTCTGTTTATTCTGCAAATGTTGAGGTGTGTTTCCCCTGAATAGGCACATGTTAGCTTGTCTATCTACTACCTACAAATGCTAAGGTGTGTTTCCCCAAATGAGCACACCACAGTTTGTCTATTCCCTGCAAATGCTGAAGTGTGTTCCCCTGAATGGGCACACCACAGTCTATCCATTCATCAATCTAGAGACACTGAGATGCTTCCAGCTCAGGACTATGAAGCAGAGCTGTGTGCATAAATGCACTAGTCTCCTTATGGATTCATGCTGTCAACCTACTTAGGCTTTACCACTTTATGTTCTGAGCAGCAGTGAACAAGACTTCATGTTCCATCCCATCATAGCCAGCATTCTACAGTCAGACAACTGTTTTAATTGAGCTTCTAACAGCCTGCAGTAGTAGTGTCTCACTGTGGCTCCCAGGTGCCTATCCACACTCCCCAAAACCAGTGACCAAGCATCCCTCAAGTCACCCAACATCCTTTGGTTTTCGGAGCTTTTCCTCACTGTGTTCTCTATTCTTGTATTTTACAAATTGTTTTCTTATATTCTACAAGGTAAATCTCTGGTAAGCCTCTACTGGGAACATGTGCTTCTCAGATTAGAGCTCGACTTTCCACACTCCAAACAGTGACTGTGGGAAAATGTGTCTTAAGTTCTGATAGAGGTTCATGTATTCATTTGTCACATCTAAGAAATCTTCCCCCAATTCAAGGGCACACAGGGCTTGCTTCTATTAGATTATTACATTTTCTATTTAGGTCTCTGGTCCATTGCCAGTTGCTTTTTCACATGTGAGAAGAAGCTGAGGGGGCACTTGTGTATATGAACGCAAACACTACTTCAGCAATTTTCAAAGAAATCTATACCCACCCCCATAAGTTAAGGCTGAGGCCACCCTGGTTTTCATTTTCACTCTTCTCTAGAGCTCTGCTGGCCCACATCTCCACACTTGTATCAATTGCACTTTCCAGTTTATCAATGACTGCAGAAAAGATCTTATGAATCTATAGATCAGCCTGTGTGTGCGCGTCTCTGTGTGTCTGTATACGCTCCTCTCTGTGTGTCTATGTGTGTGTATCTGCACACATATCTGTGTGTGTTTCTCTCTTTGTGTTTATCTCTGTGTATATGTGTGCATATGCATCTCTGCACATGCTTCTTTCTGTGTGTCTGTATGTGCATCTGTATGCATGTCTGTGCTCTGTGTGTGTATGTATGTCTCTCTCTGTATGTCTGCAGGCTTACCTGTGTACCTGCCTATGCCTGAGTGTGTCTATATACGCACACATGCCCATCTTAGAACACCCGAGTCTTCGGACTTATCACTTACTTAGGTTTTCTTTATCTTCAGCAGTATTTTATAGCTTTCAAAGATTCAGGTCAACGGCAATGTTTGTCAGATACTCCCTAAAAATGTCATTCAGTGATGACATCGAAAACACTGTCCTGAAATCTTCCAATTCTGTTTCCTTATGCTAGTTGCTGGCCAACGTCCAGAACATGTGCTTTGTTTTTCAGGATTTTTTTTTCATCTCTAAGTCTCTATAGTGGCATGTCTTTCCAAACACACTCAAAGGCCCATACTCAGCACTTGACTGAAACTCTCTGGTTAGTCTACACTTGAAATCTCAGCCTGCTGGTGGTTCCACATTTTCACTTCTTTTTTCCTTGCTGTAGTGAACTAACTTGTCTTTATTCATTATTTCAGTGTTTACTTCTAATTGACCTAGAAATTACTGTTTCTGCTGTTATCTGAACAGCAGCCCTATTTTAGCAGACAAACTTAACTTGATGGTCTAAAGTGGGGTCTGCAAGATGACGTAGGGTGCAAAAGTGACTGTCACCATGCCTAATAACCTGAAATAGATCACTGGGCTCCACAATGGGAAGGAGAAAACAGACTCCTACAAGTTCTCCTCTGACCTCACCTCATATGCACTGTGGCGCGCACACACACACACACACACACACACACACACACACGATGTTCAGCAAAAGAAAATAAATCATTATACTTATTTTGATCCCAAACAAAATAAGAAATTAGGACTATCTCCATTGTGGTCATAGCCAAGACACACGTTATTCTCACCTTCCCCAGGTTCACACTGGTGTTCTGGTGCCACCCTGGTTATTTCCCTAGAAACTAGGGTGCCCTTTGTGCTTCTTTCTGTATCAGCGCTTACTTTGGTTTGCTCAGGGACCTGCCCTTTCTTTCTCATCATGTCTTCTTGGGTCAGACTTTCATGAAACCCAAGATCCTGACTGTCCTTTAATGTGGGAGCTTTTGACTGTGGTCCTGACCCACAGTTTGTGTCACTACTCCACTCTCATCCTCAGGACAATTCTACACTGCCCAGTGTTAAATAGTTCATTACACTGTATTCTAGCTTCATATATTTAATGCTCTCAATCTACTTGTTATTCTGCTCCAGGAAATCTCTGGCTGCTTTCTAGAACCTTCTTGGTCTTTGGTCCTTTGCAGTTCCTTTATTATGGTTATTTTGTCAGAGATGTCTTATCTTTTGGAATCTAAGGGGTGGCTCTGATAAGAGGTAACCATGGTCCGATTCATTAAGTTCACATCAAGAATTCACCTGTCCCTCTGATGGTCTCTGCATTTTCTCAGATGCTGGTGAGGCTGATTTCCATTCTAACCCCTATTTCTTTTATATTCTATATTCCTCTAGGAAAAGTATTTTCTTTAAATCTTTATTCCTGCTCACTAACCTCTCCTTCTGTGTCACAATTTCCTTTTAAACCTTTTTATTATTAAGTGTTATTTGTCTCTTTGTGCACTCATGTACCACGTGCACATGTATGCCACAACATGTGGAGGTCAGAAAACTGCCTGTGGGAGTCCTTCCTTTCCTTCTACCATGTGAGTTCTGGGGATCAAACTCAGATCACTAGGCTTGGTGGCAAGCACCCTATCTACTGAGGGATCTCGGGGGTGCCTTGTGCTATGATTACTGTTTAATCCGTTTATTAAATTTGAATCTGAATCGTTTCAGTCTAGAACACTGACAGTTCCCTTTCCTTCTCCTTCCATTTAGTATCCGTCTCGTTCCATCTCCAGCAGTCCAAGTATATTCAGGGTACATCTCAGGTTCCTTCCTGCAGACCCCTCTCTGAAGCTGTCTTTTCTTCTGGTTCCTGCGACTGTGACTTCCTTCGTTGGAACATAAGCCTGTTGGGCTCCCTCAAAGCCTGCTTTCAAAATGCCTTTACTTTTGCTGGTGCTTTTTGAGACTCTGACCCAGGCTACTTAAACTAGATTGTCAATGGAGACTTTTTCAGGCAATTACCATGTGACCTGGAGCCCCAAACCCACCTGAATGTAGGACAATGAATGGTTAGAAAATGTGGGTGGGTGGACCCTTCCCTTTTTCATTAACTTCACAGCCAAAGACAAGAAGAGAAAGTCTAGCACCTGCTATCTGCAGTGTCCAGGTGCAGCAGTTGGCTCATTAAAAGTAGGTGGCAGACATCTGGGCAATGCAGCTTTGCAGCCAGTATTTCAAGTCTCTCAATGGTGCTCACCCAAATGTCTGATCTCTGAAGTGCTGTTTATGTTTGTGAGAACCACACCAGCACCTGTGGTGCATTCTGGGACAGGGAGACCTCATGGATTTTGTCTCTGCCATCTTATTTCCTTCAAATAGACTTCTTGGAAGACCTGCACTGGATCCTGCTAGCCTTGTAGCATGTCATGGCACCAACAGCACATAAAATCTCTTTCTATGCAGCAACTGATAGCAGCTGAGTAAGTGCAGTGAGGTGCCATTAGACTTTTATCCAGCAACCTTACCACTCTCCACAGTGTGACTGGGATGTCTCCTTTAAAGGAGGGGAGCTCCTATCATGTTGTTTACCATAGAGGACCAGGATATCACAGTTACTGCTAGCCTCTTATCTGACATCCCTGACCTTCAGCCTTCTCCTGCTTCTTCCAGGGCACCAGACCTGCAGCCTGCCAGCATTGTGCAGGGCTGCTGGCTCAGCTGACTCAAGGGGAAGCACTACACAAACCCGTGCTCTGCCAGAGAGGCCCACTCCCTCTTTCTATCAGCTGAGCTCCACCTCTTCTCCTGGGTCCTAACCACGTCTGCTTCTGTTTCCCACACTGTCATAATTGGTGGTCACACACTTTGGTCCTCTAGTTTTCTGTACCACCCATTCTGGAATCTCTGGGCCCCCTTTTTCTTTGCAATCCCTGCCCCCAAACCCAATAGTAGGATAAGAGACAGAATGAAATTCCATTCCTCCAAAGTTCTGGCTCCCCTGTGAGCCCCATATGGCTGACAGGCAGCATTAGCAAACAAGACACTGAGCAGTATCTAAAGAAACAGGCATTTGTTTCCCTTTCAAATAAACACTAACGGTGACCTGATCCTTAAGGATTGGAGGAATGTTCCCTAAGGAATGAAGGACAGAACTCAGCATTGCAAACACTGAGAGGACCAGAGGCTCATGCTGGGGATATTCCAGACTGATAGATTTTCTACAGAAACTTGGTAACACTCTTAACTCACTAATCAGCCTTTTAGTAACCGGAGAAAGTTCAGGTGGGCTGCAGACATCTTCCAGGCCAACCCCACTAGGAACTCAAGAGTTGGGCTCTGAATCTTGCAGCTCACACTGTCTCCAGCTGAGATTTGAATAAGGCATGGGCTGCACTTCTGCAGAAGCAGGCGCTGTGGACAAGTGGAATTTTACGGCTTGGTCTAAGTGGATTATTTGTCTTCAGTGACTTAGTAAATTATATTAGAGTAACAATTTGATAAATAAAAATTCCCATCATAAATGGAAAATGGACCTCTGCTTTAATGAAGCTTAACCCAGATGATTCATACCAGCATCCCATGAAGAGTATTGCACAGTGAGGGAGGACGCAGCAGTCTAAGACACACCAAAGGCCATGCCTGCTCAGTCTGCTTCATCCATAGGCTTGGCACCATTCAGGACAAAGGTCAGGCCAACAAGCCTCTTCCAAGCCTTTAAAGAGCCCTACCCTATCCGAAAAGGTTGTGGCTTCCAGGATCACCTTGTTCAAACCCTAGAGAAATATAATATAGGCCATTTCAATATGGTCATGCTGGACAGCAGGACCACGGGCTTCTGGGAGGGTCTGACTTTGGTCCAATCCTTTCAGCTCGCTTCCCTATCCCCTCTGACTCCCCTCTGTCTATAGCCATGACCACCAGGCCTAACTCAATTTCCCAGGCTCTAGGCCCCATGGAAGGAGAAAGGGGAGGGACAGAAAGAAGGACAGGAAGAATTGTCCTATGAGCCCCTGGAATACTGTGATCTTGTTTTATCCAGAAGTTTCATGGGTGAAGCAGGACTGCCTCCCTTAGCCCAGGTACCAACAAAACTGTAGGGGTGCTAAGGATGCCCAGCTTTCCCAGCAGAAATCCAGAAATCAGAAAACACTGTCACATGTGTAAAAATTTCTGAATGGGGAGGGGGGATGAGGTGTTTGCTGGGTTGTCTTGTTAGCTAGAAATTATTATGTAATTCCTTCACCTTGTTAGATTAAAGGGCCCACAACTACCCATCCAAACCTCTATATTTCAGGGATCCCTCTTCAATGGTCCCCAGTGTTGGACCTACCCTGCTTCTGTTCCCCTATAACTAAAACCTCGGAGGCCTGAAGAACAAACCTTGGTAGTCAAACCTTGGAACATGCTGGCTTTCAACCATGGTGTGTCCAGAGTGGAACACTTTGGCACAACCTCCGCTGTGCTCATACGGGTGTCTGGACCCTCATGCAGAAGGCTCCCACAGGCCAGACAAAGAGCAGAGGTGTTGCCAGAAGGAGGAGGACCAAGGCCACCCCGAGAACGGTGCTGGTGGCCAGTGTCTACCAGTCTTAGCATAGCACCTGCAGCCTGTTTCGGTATTCCTTCCTGTAGGGGACACACCAGTTTCCTTGTGCCTCTAGTCTTCAGAGGAAACACATCACAGGTTCACTGCAGGCCAATTCAAGGTCCATGGCTCTTATTATGTGCTATGTTAGTAACTTTCTGTTGCTATGATAAAACACTAAGACCAAAAGTGACTGTGGAGGAAAAAAATTTACTGGGGCTTATGGTTCGAGAGGGATAAGAGTTTTCATGGTGGGAAGCATGGCAGCAAGGAGGCAGGCACTGTGGCCTGTGCAGAAGGCTCTGAGAGCTCAGAGAGCTCATATCCTCAACTACAAGCATGAAGGAAGTAGAGAGAGCAAACAGAAGTAGAGAGAGGTTATATACTTCCAGTCCAGTGACATACTTCCTTCAGCCAAGGCTGCACCTCCTAAACCTTCCCCAAAGCATCACCAACAGGGGACCAAGTGCTCAAATACCTGAGAATGTGGAGACATCTCATTTACACCCCTATGCTCTATAACAGCAAAAGAGCAGGCTTTATTGCAGATCATTTCAGCATTACCCTGTCTTATCACTAGCTAAGGAAACAGCAGCTGTAACTCCTCAGCTGTGAGTCTGCCAGGGCCAGACTCGGGCTCACTACTCCACTGTGAGCACTGTCTACGTTGGGAGATGCTCCTGAGCTTTGAGAAGGAATGATGTTTGAAATATCCTGCTGGGCTCATGTGCTGCCTCACAGAAGCCCAGAGCTAATTTAGATGAAGTTCTTTTGGTCTGCCCAGAGACTGGCCATCATTCTGCCGTCCACCATTCAGAGAAAAGAGCTCCTCCCTGACAGGGGCTAGCAAAGCACTGAGGACAAGCTAGGACTCGTCTGTGACAGCAGAGACGGACTAAGCACAAGCTTTAGAAGCCACCTAGCTGGGCTTTAACCTCTCTACTATATAGTCCCAATCACTTCCCTGCAATGGCAGCCCCAGCCCATCCACCATCTATACAATGGTTTATGGCCCTGTCCTTCAGCCCAGGCCCCCTGAACCCAGGCCTCAGGCTCACTGTCCTCATGATGAGAGTATACATCCAACACCCTAGCTGGGCAGGCCCTTAGGATTAGCTTGGGTGTCTCAGCCAGGATCCCAGTCCAGGGCTATAGGGTTGCAGCCTCACGGTGTGCAATACACAAAAGTCCTGGTATGAACAGTGACCGTGACATCTGCTGCAATGTAACAGTACCTACACCATCCTTTTTTTTAAAACAAACAAACAAACTTATTTTTATACACCAAGGATGGGCTGAATATTGACCTGGAGCTCTGTCGCAGCTCCTTCTCTGGAACAACCTGCCCTGGCTCCTCCAGCCAGAGGCTCTCAAGCCTCCCTGGAAACCCCCCAATGCTTCCTATATGTCTCTGGAAGTGAGAGTAGACACACCTTGTCTAGGCCCTTCTTGCTCCTAGCCACCTACTAAGGTCACAGAGAGCCAGCTGCATATTCTAATACTCTCCAGCCTTGGCAACCTGTGCTCAGTCTCAGGAGTCCTGGCTTTGTGAGGGCTGGACTTCCTCCTCTGCAGTGACCTTGGCGATGTTACTGTGTGAAAGCCTAGAATGGGCGGACTGGAATGTTTGCTCTAGGAATTCTTCTAGACTGGGAATGTGTGCTAGTTGTGACTTTGGCTCTACAGTGTGTGAACTCTGAAAGTCAATGCAGTAACCACTGCTCCCACACCTACAGGCCTCCCAGAGCCACCTGGTCCACACACAGTCAGCTACCAGGGACAAAAAGCACCAAATGCAGAGGTTCATGAAATCTACACATCACTTCATGGGGAAGAGATGCTGGTGAAGGTGACAGACAACAATGACTGTCATCTGATCCAGCCTAGAGATGTGGGATGGAGGAACAGGCTTATTACTCTGTTGCACAATATGGAGGTGAAGCACGGTGATGCTGCAGCCCAGTCACAGTGACATCAGGGTGAAAAGATGGCTACAGTGAGTCATGGCTGCTTTTGAATGCACTCACTGCCCCACTGGCCCTTTGAAGAGAGATATGCTGGTAAAGGGCCCTCCTAACTTGCTTACACCTGGAGCAGCAGCACCCTTCCTTTGGCATGGTCTTCCTCAGTCATCCAGAACCACTCTTAGCAATCTTGAGTCCTCCAGGAGAGACAGACAAGTCTGGCAGAGCCTGGTGCACTGAGAAGGACTACTAAGAAAGCCTCAGCCCAGGCAGCTATATCAGACTCTGGAGTCTCCCAAGTGCCTTCATCGATGGGCGCTCCTGTGTCTCTCAACTTTACCAGGAATAAGTGTCAAGAAGAAACTGAGTATAGTTAAGCCGTGCAGTGGACACGGCTCTGTGTGAGCTGAGTCACCACAATTAAGTTCATCAGCACAGCTGTCACCCTGCAATTACCTGTGTATGCGACAAAACTTCTTCAGATCCACCTTCTCAGCAAGCTAGGAGTCTCTATACAGAATTGTTTAGGAAGTCAACAGGCTGTGTTCTCCATGTCAGAGTTTACTGGTCCTGAATAACTAAAACTCTGCACCCTTTCAGCCCTCCTCATCCTCCACCCCAGGCCCTGGTAACCACCATCCTGTTCTGTGCAACTGTGAGCTCTACTGGTTTAGCTTCCACATACTAGTGAGATCATGCAGCCACACACTAGTGAGATCATGCAGCCACAAACTAGTGAGATCATGCAGCCACATACTAGTGAGATCATGCAGCCACATACTAGTGAGATCATACAGCCACATACTAGTGAGACCATGCAGCCACATACTAGTGAGATCATGCAGCTACATACTAGTAAGATCATGCAGCCACATACTAGTGAGACCATGCAGCAGTCTTTCTGTGTATGGCCTAGTGCAGGGTCTTCCAAGGTACCATAAAAGGCAAGATCTCTTCCCTGGGTACCCACACATTTAATGTACATATATGTTACACACTGATATACAGAATAGGCATATCACTGCATGCCACACACAGCTAGAATCACATGCAATTTTGCATACCATCACTTGTTGAGAATGGGCATGCAGGACCTATCCTGTCTTGGCTGTTGGGAATAATGTTGCAAAGACCCTGAGTGCAGACGTCCCTCAGGACTGACTTCATCTCCTTCAGACTGATCCCCAGAGCAGGATCATAGATCATATGGCACTTCTATCTCTAATATTAGGAGCCTGCATACTGTTTTCCATAACGACTACACCAACTTAAAAATCCCACCAACCCTGTAAAAAATGAAATATGATTCCTCAAGTTCTCTAGGGTAAGGGCATGTGAAGATAGGTACAAGGTCAGCAATGGGGATGGGTACAAGGTCAGTGGTGGGGGTGGATACAAGGTCAGCAATGGGGATGGGTACAAGGTCAGTGGTGGGAATGGGTACAAGGTCAGAGGTGGGGATGGATACAAGGTCAGCAATGGGGATGGGTATAAGGTCAGTGGTGGCGATGGGTACAAGGTCAGCGGTGGGGATGGGTACAAGGTCAGTGGTGGGGGTGGATACAAGGTCAGCAATGGGGA
>LOEQ01000251.1:215588-228947 GCA_001685075.1 Bramus lutescens | reverse complement strand
TTTTTTTTGAGACAGGGTTTCTCTATAGCTTTGGAGTCTGTCCTGGAACTAGCTTTATAGACCAGGCTGGCCTCGAACTCACAAAGATCCGCCTGTCTCTGCCTCCCGAGTGCTGGGATTAAAGGCCGTGTGCCACCAACACCGGGCCAAGGGTGAAGTTCTTAAAAGCATTTTCGAACAAGTCTTTTCAAAATTTCCCCAAGGGAGGAAGTGCCATGTGAAAATCACCCATTCATGCTGGGGTGCATGAGGACCTGGGCTCCACCAAGGAGTCTCCTTGACAACCCCACTCCACCCACACACCACTGGATCATTCTACAGCCACCCTGGGCGTCAGGCTTCACCATAAACTGCTTCTTTTAGAGCCAAGAACTCTTTCTAAAAGAAGACAGATCCTCCCTTAAAATGTCTGTTTCCTCAGTGTGCCCTAGTGGGCCTTTAGATCCCATGCCTGCTCACTGATGCCGTGCTCTGATGGGCTTCAAATACATGGCCTCGCTGTATTGCACACTGTACAGTTGGTCTCGCACCTCAGAAGCCAATCTCAGAACCCCCTCTCCTGTGCCTCAGCATTGTTTTCTTTGAGAACCAATCCTTTGCTGGGAGGGACTGTTCACTCTACTAGTCTTGAAAGGGTCATTCTCAAAGCGGGTGTCCCATCTGTCCTTCTTCCCTGCTACTTCCTGGAAACCAGACTCAAATCAAATGGCTAGCTTGACACTGAGGTGTTTGGCCCATTTTGCCCCATCAGGAGACAGAAATGTCTGTGGTCTCCTTCTTAGGATATGATGATGGAGCAGCAGGCCCAGGTCTGCCACACGCAACTGTCCATCATGCAGCTCCCAGCAAGATCTGGGCCTGGAGCAGCCAGGCAGGACCATCCATCACCAAGTTCCCTGGCTGGCTTCCGAGGGGCTGGTGAGCACTACTCTGGCCCATTGGTTCCTTAGAGTCACACTGCAGCTCCTTCGCCCACTCTACACCTACACCTGCATTTCTCCCTGGAGGAAGTGTGCCCCTTCCAAAGCTGCCTGGTCATTAGGAGAGCAAAATGCATGCCCAAAACTTTCCTCTTGCTCACCAGCTGGTGACTTAGCTGCCTCCAAAGGACGGCTAAGTGTTCTTTAGAAATTACACTGAATGCATAGATCTCTAAACTACCCCAGAGAATGGCAATGAGAAGAACTCCCAATGCCCCTTTCAATCAGGGTGCTGACAGGCCTAGGGGGTCTATCAGAGGCCCTGTGTTTTTTGGTTTTTTGTTTTTTTTTAATGGCTAGTGTTCCAGGCTCATTTGGGCATCCTGAACCAGGCCAGACCTCTCCTAAGAAGCCCTATCCCCTTCTCACAGGACATGGAGAAGTGCTAACACAGGACTATTTCCCTGCCCACATTCCTCCTGGAAACTGATTTTGCATAAAGAACTAGGTAATATGATTTCATTTTTAAAGGAAAAATGCATCATAATTTCAAACCAAGTCTTAATTCATATTTAAGATTAGAGATTTTAATTCTTTGAATTCATGCTTGATTCTCTTCTCTCTGATATTAAAAATCCTTAGTTCCTATAGCATTATCATAATTACTTATTTGTTTTGCCCTAATATACATATGTAAATATGCATTTCAATCAGTGTAAACAGTTTCGAAACAACACTAATATTACTACTGCAACTATGTTTATTGAATAGTGCTCTTAATTTTTTTGCCTAAGATATCTTCTACAAGGACTGTACACTCAGACTGCTTGAAAGTCTATTTGATCCACATTCTCTATGGGTGATTACATCACAGACTTGATGGAATTTTGGTTTTTTTTTATTCAGTTTTATTCTGGTTTTCAAGGACAGATTTATTAACTTGGTGTCATTTGGTTTAATAACTAAAGTAATCCATGATCCCAAAGTGAACAGTAGAGAGCAAGGCATACTGAAAAATGGGCCTCCCTCCTGTCTCTTGCACTGTGAACCACTCCATTTATATGGTCTCTTTGTTGGGTCCTAGCTTTTTCCTTCATTGGCATTCCATTTTGTGTGAAATACAAGGACACAGCAGTATGTGAGCATGCTCACACTCTACTAAGTATTCACAGATAAGTGATGGAATCTCTTACACATGCCTTGCTTTTCCCAGTAAACAGCACTACAGAGCTCAATGGCCAGGCACATCTACAGTCCTGTCACCCACAGGGGACAGTCCACATGGAGAAGAGGGTAGACTGGAATCGGCGGGGTCTATATTGGCTAGCTCTGTGCCATTTCTCCTCTCTGATATTGAAAACAACTCTAGAATATGCAAGCCTAGAGATGCAATATTTCATGTTCTTACCAGCTTAATTTAGGGATTGACTCGGGGCCAACGAGTGAGAATGGAAACGTATTACTTTCTAGAGTGACCTATGCATTCTCACTTGACAATTTCTTTCCCAAAACAGGGTTTCTCTGTGCAGCCCTAGCTGCCCTGGAATTCACTCTATAGACCAGGCTCGCCTCCAACTCAGAGATCCACCTGCCTCTGCCTCCCAAGTGCTGGGGTTAAAGGTGTGCACCACCACCTCCTGGCAGCAAATACATGCAGCATCCATGAAGGGACATAAAGCACTTGACAATCTTAATCTGGATCTCATATGGCTGAGTTTAGTTTGCACTACAGACTCAACAGTGCACAGAGGCACAGGCAGATAACTCATGTGCTTGTATGCATGGATGTGAGCATCAGTGAAATTCTTTCTAAACAGAGTCTAGCTAGTTGTTCTCCTTCTCTAGACTGCTGGTGAACAATATTAGCTCAGCCAGAAGCACTGCATTGCTTGGGCCCTTGTATAATTTGATAGTTCACAAGCTGAAAGGAAAGTACCTGAACTCTCCATCTGCAGTACTGATGGCTTAGATCCCAGCTACATGGCTTATCTTCAGACTTACAACATATGTATTCAACAGGGTTTTGCCATCATTAAAAAAAAGGAAGAAAAGAAAAAAGACTAAAAAGGCTTTCTTTAACTTAATACCATCTTCCTGAAGCAGACACTCTTACAGCTGAGTTCAGCACTCCACTTTTGATCCTGCTCAAGTCTGATTTGGAAAGCCTTGCCCAGCACTGTGTTCCCAACCCTTCTCTATCCTTTAAAGGGAGAATAAGTGTTAAGCTGAAAGCTGGAGCAGAAGTGACAATCAAAGATTACAGGAAAAAAATATTTACCCAACATGAGGGTTGAAGACAGCATTTTTTAAAGCTCTATTTTACTTTTTAGAAAAACTTAACACATGATCATCAGTGACTCTATAATTTTATGGGTTTTAGAAAATGATTTGGTTAAACACATTAGGTAATTCATAAGCGTTGGGGGTTTTAGCATATGAGTTGCGGACATGGCCTGGTGGTTAAAGCATTTGCCATGAGAGTGTAAGGACCGGAATTAGAGTCCCAGAATCCATGGGAAATGCTGTGTAGGTATGGTGCTCCACCCTTGGAAGGCAGAGATAGGGGATGCCCAGAGCAAGCTGGTTAGCAAGACTAGCCAAACTGACAAGTCTGGGTTTCACTGAGAGACCCTCCCTCAATGGATAAGGTAGAAGAGCAATAACAGATGACTCCAGTCATATTCGGTCTCAGGCCTCCACGTGCACAAGCACACACAAGCTTACTACACACACAAGCACATGAGAAGTGTATACACACACACACACACGTACATATTTATATAAAACAAGGCCAACAGTCCAAGATCCTTGAGCTTTAGCATCCTTCCACTGTCTGAGAAGAAATGCACTGGCAGCACAGCCAGCTCTATCCATGAGCTGAGACACTAAAGGGGAACAGTTTCCTAAACACAAAAAGTGTTTATCGCCTCTTCAACTATTCCTATTTGCATTCTGTTTTTGTTTTGGTTATAATTTTGATACAGGAAGTGGGAGATATGTATTAATAGAGAATTTTCCTTCCATTCCACATGATGTTCCTGAAGGAAATGTAAGACATGCATTAATGGAGGACTTCCTTTATACCCCATGTGATGTTTCTGAAACACATTCGCATGCTCTGCACAACTAGCTCCCTGACTGACTGACCCATTTCATCATCTATAGAAAGATGTTTAGGTTCTCTAATTTTGCTAATAAAAAAAATCACAACTGTTTTAAGGGACTCTCTGGAGTAGAGGCTGCAAGTCACTGAGGCCCACACCTACCCCTTCTCCTGCAGCTCCCCAAGGGCTGTGTATGTCGCTGGTCAAGGGGCACACTTTGGTAACTGTTCTAAAGAAGCACAGCCAACAGAACTCTGAAAGGATGGTCATGCCTTCTGCTTCTACTGAAGCAGTGTGGCCATTAGCTGAAGGGAGGGCAGTAGTGCTTGCAACACAGAAAGCAAGAGTGAGTAGCTGAAGTCTTCATCCTGATTAAGAATCACAGAAACAGCCATGTGTAGCCATCGGCTGCCACAGGGACACAGAAGCTCTGAAGACCTGGGACCCAGGCAAGGCCCACCTGCTTTCTGAAACTGATTTTGACAGTTTACAGTCCCCGTGTGTGTGACAATTCTCACTACTTGATGTCCCTATCCTTTGTTCTCTTTGTCTTCATTCCAAAACAGAGTCCTGAACCCACAAGTGCGTGTGCATGCATGCACGCACACTACATAAACACCCCCTCACTGAGGGGGTCAGAATGCTCCTTAAAGTTTGGAGACACAGAAAGGCTGCTCCCTCCCCACTTAGGTGACTTTGAGGTTGGAGCCCTCTAGACCAATGGTATTGTTCAGAGGAGTCTCCTCAGCTCTACTGCCTGAAGTGAACAATGCACACTCCTCTGCCCCAGCACCTAGGCAGGTTTCCCAACACACAACCTTGAGTCCCTACAGTTTCAAAAGTAAACCTCCAAGTCTCACTCACCAGCTTTGGGCCTTAACTTTTTTTTTTTTCTGATTAGATCTCTAGCCAGCACTCTGAAGAGTTTTCTTGGCTTTTTTAATGTATAATTTAAAACACTGAGATCTAAGCATGCTGTTTGATGGGTTTTGCAGAAAGAAACTACCTGCGGGGTCTGCTTCCTGTCAAGGTGGAGAACATGTCCTGTCACTGGGAGCCCCGCCCCCATCCAGATAACATGTTTTGATTCCTATCACCCTGATGGTTCTGTCAGTTTCAGAAGGTCCTAATAATGCTACCGGTTTCTGTTCTTGGCTCGATGAAGAAGACCCCACTCTGCTGCTGGGGAGCTCTGTGAGGTCTGCAGAGACCCTCTCAGCCTAATATGCATTTAAGACTTAGAAGGCATGAATTCTGGGACAGGAGCCCTGTTTTGTGGACATGAACATGTGTTTCTTGTCTAAACCCTAAAGAATAGACCTGCTGAGTCGTGTGTGTGTGTGTGTGTGTGTGTGTGTGTGTCTGTCTGTCTGTCTGTCTGTCTGTCTGTGTGGTTTCTGAGAAATTCCATTTCCTAACATGGCAGCATACCCACCAGGCATGCTGGAGACCTCTGCTCCTATTGTCTTCGCTGATGATTCGGGTTGTCCCTCCCTTAACTGCTGTACTGAGTGTGCACAACCACACATCAGAGAGGTTTCAGTCTGATTTCCCAGGTGACTAACAATGTCTTGTAGTTTTTCAGGTGTTCACTGGTCAGCCAGCCATCTTTTATAAAGTATCTGAATGCTTTGTTCATTGTTAAATCAGGTATTTACCTTGCTAATATTGGGCTCCTGGGGATCCTCTGCCACATCCATATTGTAAATACGTCCTCATGGTCTCTCTCCTGATTATTATGCTGGACTCTGTTTTGTTTCTCCACTTGCCACCTCCTCATGTCAGCACACACTGTCTGAGCATGGCAGCTCTGGACACAGCCTTGAAACCAAAAGGATGAGTTCTCTTCCCCAGGTCTTCATGGATGATATTATCTTAGATCCCCCGCAACTCTGTAGACATTTTAGACTAATCCTACCAATTTCTACCAAACGTATTGATATGAATTTGGGATGCCACCAGTTCTACAGATCAGTTTGAAAGGCACTTGTATTAAGTCTTTACTCATCAACATGATGTATTTAGGTCGGCTTCAATGACAGCAGCATTGGGGCAGAGTTTAGTTGGAAGATCTAGAGTGATTTCAGTTGAATTTCTCTATATATTTTTATGGATTTCCATGTAACTGATAGTATTTGGCTTTAAATTTTTATTTTCCAATTAATTTCTAATATGCAGAAATCCAATCATGTCTTATACATTGACTTGTATCCCATGTCACTTTTGGCAAATTCTTTACAATTTTCTAAATATACAGTCAACAATGCTGAACTCATGGCCTGTCACTACACTGCTTTGCAATGTGCTTTTGAGACTATCTGGCTGTCTGGCCATATGGCTGCCTGGCCTCCAGGATAATACTGAAGCAGCAAGAAAAGACATGCTTACGGGGAAAAGCATTTGACCCCCACCAGGAACAATCCTGCAACTCCCTCATTGTCCTGTACACAGGAAGCTTCCTTTGTGACTGTCTACATTAGTCATAGTTTTTACAGGAGTGGGCATGGAATTTTGTCAAATGCTTTTTCTAGGTCTATTGACATAACCATAAGGTTTCTTCCTTTATTCCATTAATGTGACATTGATACATTTTTGACTGGTGAGTGAACCTGGCATGTCTGGGGTAAATCCCACACAGTCGTGATGTCGTGCCACTTTGATACATTAGGAGATCCAATTTGCTAATGCTTTCTTGGGGATTTTGGCATCAATGTTAATGAGAGATGTTGGTTTCTAATTTTCTTGTAATGTCCTTGTCTCTTTTGGTGTCTGAGTTATGCTGACTGATAGGAAGAGGTAGGAAAAGCCCCATCTTCCTCTACTCTCTGAAAGAGATCTGAGAAGTCTCCAATGAAGTCACCTTATTGTGTCATAGTCTTTGGAAGAGCTCTTAATGACAAATACCATGATGATAGCCTTCAGAAAGCCTGACCAGGCTAAGGTTACTGTGGTGCACATGTGATATCCCGTTGCTACCTTTTTAATTTGGGGGATTCCAAGCCATATTCTCTCTTCCATACCTGGCACTGCTTACTCCCTCCATCCCTGATGGCCTAGCTATAGACTTTGACTTCGACGTTATTAATCTTTTGATTTTTGTTTGTTCCTATTGATCACCTGGTTCTGTTCCACTGAGTTCTGCCCTCTATTATTTCCTTCCTCCTAATTCCTTGGAGTTTAATTTCTTCTTCTCTCCCCAGCCACTAAAGGTAAAGTTAAAATTACTCATTTTAACTCTTTTTGAACACACGCACCTAAAAGCACACAGGAGCTCTGTCAGTGCTGTGTCAGTTGAGGCCCGCAGACTAAGGTGTGTTCTATCTTAATTATCTATTCAACTGAAATGTTTCCTCATTTCCCTTTCACTTACTTGATGCAAAGACTATTCCAGTAATGTGATGCTAGATCATTTTATTAGAATTTAGGATCTATCTAAAAATATCCGTGTGGTTTTCAATAATATTCTCTCGTAGCCAGATAAACTCTGTATGATTTCAATCCTTTCAAACTATAGATTTTGATGATCTAAGAAATAGAGCAGCTTAGTGGCTGTCACTGGACTCTTGGAAAGATGCTACATGGACCTACACTGATGGACACAGCATGCCCTGTCACTAGTGAGCTCTGCAAGCCACCTGAGGATTTCATGTGAATACCAGACATGTCTACTGAATTTTGGCCTATCCATCCTACTGTTCAGTCAGTCTCTAGTTTTATTTTTCTACTTTCAGGTGTTCTCTCTCTCTCTCCCTTTTTTGAGCTAGGGTTTCTCTTTAGCTTTGGAGCCTGTCCTGGAACTACCTTTTTTGGAAAGGGTTTCTCTGTAGCTTTGGAGCCTGTCCTGGAACTAGCTCTTGTAGACCAGGCTGGCCTTGAACTCACAGAGATCCACCTGCCTCTCCCTCCCTCCCCAGTGCTGGGATTAAAGGCGTGCACCACCACCAGGCTTCAGGTGTTCTTCTAATATATCTGTGGGGTTAGCAGAGCCTGTCACCATTAAAAGTAAGTCTTTTTTCAGATGGGCAGTCTGGGGTCTCTCTCACCTGACAATGACATGACCAGTGTTCCTCTGATTAGCACTTGTAGGACTGTCTTTCTCCTCCCACATCAGCACATGAAAGTGCAGCCCATGACTGGATCTGATGTCTTTCTGGGTGTGTAGCCCACTTACACTAAGCATCACTGTTGTACAAGAACATCTACATCTTAACTTGTTTTTGATGTTCCGTCTCTTCCCAATTCCTTTTGCTACCTATACTCCCTGTCCACTTTTGGATTTAAAACAAACAAACAAATGTGTCTTGGGGCTAGAGAAATGGCTCAGTGGCTAAGAGCACATATCTTAGTAAGAGTTTCAATTGTTGTGAAGAGACACCATGACCATGGCAACTCTTATAAAGGAAAACATTTAATTAGGGTGGCTTAGATTTTCAGAGGTTCAGTTCATTACCATTACGGTGGGACATGATGGTGTGCAGGCAGACATGGTGCTGGAGAAGGGCATGGAAGTTCTATATCCTACACGGGCAACATGAAGTAATCTCACTAGGCATAGCTTTAGCATAGGAGACCTCAAAGCCCACCCCTACAATAACAAATTTCCTCCAACAAGGCAACACCTACTCCAATAGGGCCACACGTCCTAATAGTTTGGGGGTCATATTCCTTCAAACCACCACATTGCTCTCACAAAGGTCCCAAGTTCAGTTCCTGGCACGCATATTGGACAGCTCACAATTACCTATAGCTGCACTTCCTCTGGCCACCACAGGCATTCACATTCACATGCATGTACCCACACATAGACAAAGAAACATAAATAGATATTTTTAAACATTCTGGTGGTTTTCCATTTTCTTTTGACTGCTGATATGTACACCCATTTTATATAGTTAGCATTTGCTCTGGGTTTTTGAACAACATGGATGCGGCCCATCTGAGTTCACCATTAGTCATGATGAAGCTATGCCTTAGTGGGATATACTGTCACTTATTAGCTTCTTTCCCCTTGCACTATTATAAAATTATGTTTATGAATACTTTTAGGACTTGTGTTTGACTCTAATGAGAAGCTGCCATTTCATAACATTCTAGAAACGGAACTTCAATCTTTCTTTACAGTGACGACTGCCCATGCTGCATCTCACTCTGCAAGAACATCCCTATGCCAAGTTTAATCCTGCTCCAATGTGCATGTGTAAGAAGGGTGGGGGTTCTCCACAGTCAAGCTCACAGTGACTAAACACTCTCCCCACTCTCATACCCACTCTTGCTAGTCCTTATAGTCCTGGTATTTTGTTTTGTTTTGTTTTTCAAAACAGGGTTTCTCTGTAGCTTTGGAGCCTGTCCTGAAACTAGTTATTGTAGACCAGACTGGCCTTGAACTCACAGAAATCTTTCTGCCTCTGCCTCCCCCTCCAGATTAAAGGCCTGTGCTAACACAGCCCAGCTCAGTCCTGATATTCTTGATCAACCACAGGCAGTGGCTCCAGATGGGGACACGGAGCTTCAAAACAGAAAATTCTGACACATAGAGAGGATTTGGGGTAAACACAAGAAGACATTTCCTAGCTGTGTGGGTCAGAATTAAAGTGGCAGCATGGTGAAGACAATTCTACTGTCACCACAGGTACTCCAGCAGAAGTTAAACACTCAGCCAGAGGGAAGCGGCAGAAAGCATTCTACTGGGTAGCAACTTTCCTTCAGTACAATGAATGAGCACCGTACTCATCTACAGAAGGTGAAAAATGTCCCATATTCCTGTTTCTACCCCCAGGCATGGTTGAGAGGACAGAAGAGTAGTCCTTGGGCAGCCAGGCACAGAGAGGAGCCCCAATCACAGCTGTACACAGGGGAAAAAATGGTTCAAAACCAGTGTGCTGAGTGAGGACTGCAGGATGTGTGTGCCTGCCATACTTTCTGCATGAGCCATTTTGAGCTTCAAAATGGCTTTGATTTATTCAAAGTTCATGGCAGCATCAACAGGCTGACCTCTAAGAACTCCTTGGAGTTCAGCATTTGAGCTTCATCTGGTTAGCACAGGAACTATTCAGAAGGTGATGGGATGGCCTCCACATGCCATGAGCCCTGGCCCTTGGTGACCAACAGAGAACAGAACTAAGGACTGTTCACTGGTGTTGAGACACCATCAACTGCACAGGTCAATGTGCACGGCTGGGGGGGGCACAGCAACAGCTATGGGTCTATTTTCCTAAAACCTACACAGAAAAGCAAATTATTCACTTGAGTGGACATAGCTTAGGAGCAATGGCAGACAGATTTCACTAATAAGCCTGTTCCTATCCAGAAAAAAAGGAACAGGAGTTGCCCAGTGAGAATTAAGACTAGGCATTAACACGGTGCCAGTTTTCAGCATTGCTAGAGTTGCCATGGTGACACTCGTAACCAGGAAGTATGGATGCTGGCCAGTGCATTCTCCTAAATTGTCCTGCTGGATGTGATGACACATGCTAGGGAGAAGACAAGTCCACAGACTCCTCTGAGCCATCTCAGCTAGCTGGTCAATCTACGTCCTTCTAAGACAGGGACTGCTATGGCCAGCTGCCAGAGAACTGGGGATGGGACACAAACATTGTCATATCACCATCACATCGCTATGGAATAGGAGTGCCAGTCAGGATTTCAACGGCAAACTAGCATGGAAGGGTGTGGGGTCCATTCAAAGCTGTTGCACCAACACTGCTGAACTCAGTCTTCACGGAACAAGTACCTATGTCTAATTTCAAAACTTCTTCCTTCCCCATGTCCTGCCTTGATATCTGATTGTTAGGCCTATCCCTGCACTATTAACTGAATCTGGGTGGCAGGTCCCTTGTGACTTCACGGTTCTAACCTATAGCCTCCAGCACTGATTGGCTTGCAGAGCTCTGGGGAGACCTGTGAGGGGTCTCAGTGCTCCTGTGTGAGTGAGGGCATTTTGTGCATAACATTTGTGGGGTTGAGTCTCTCTTCCTCCTTGCCTGGGATGCTGCAGTGTTCCCAAGAGGGAATGTTGGGTGATGAACATCCAGAAGGCATGGTGTTACTGCATTCATAAAAACGCCAGCAGCTCAGAACAGATTCCATACTTCAAGAACATGAATAACAATAGTTGTTTGCCTCAGCCTCTATCATTGTACAGATGTAGCTTCTATGAGTGCATGCTCTCCTGTTTCCTCTGAGTTTTCTGGGTCATATGTATTTCTTTGCCCAGTCTACACTTCTGCCTCCACAGTTAAAAGAGTCTTTCAGTATCATTTTCCCTGGAATAATTTGTTATCCATCATTTTTATGGCAGTGTTAAATTTTAAGAGAGAATTGAGAGGAATAGAAAAATCTACTGCATATTCCAGCCCCAAAGAAAGCCTTTAATAAATTCAGAACTTTTCAGTTTTACATTCAGGTTGGACCCCAGAGCCAAAATCCTGTTTGGCACAGTCTGCCCTTCACACAGGGGCATGGGGCCAATTACCCAACTGTCTGCAGTCCAGAAATGACTCAGGCAGGCTCTCTCTTCAAGCACACTAGGACTGAAGGCCCTACCGTGAGAGGAATGGCCAGAGGACAGGGCCCTATTGTGTTCCATCCAAACATGGGCCACATTTTCACAAGCATACTCCATCAGACACCAGGTAGTGCTGGGCTCCTTCTACATTCTGCCCATCCCTTAAAGATGCCAGCACACTAGATCCCATGCTGAGTAAGGTCGAGCCAGGCACAATCCCTGCCTTAGAGGATGCCTTCAGTTGTGGGAGTGGCAGAAGCTGATAGAGCATAGAGCAGACAGAGTTCTAACATTAGAAGCAGGAGTAACCGGATCTCAAATCTGTCATATGTGCACTGCAGACCAGGCCCCTGGCTAATCATACCTGGACCCCTACTCCCAGCCACAGAGGAACAACCAGGCCCATACTGCTGAACATCAAGTGGAAGACACAGAGAATCAGGTTGAGTAGCCCCAGGGAGAAGTCACGGCCAGTGGCTAGTCTGAACCAACTTCCAGGATCTGGGCAGCCTTGTCTCAACCCACATAGCTCTGGATTACACAAGGTTCTTCAAGCTCTGCTCATCTCTCTCTCTTTTCCCTTCATAATCCTAAAAGAAACTAAACAAGCTCCTGGCCATTGCCTCTGTCATGGTTGGCCCTCCACAGGCAAATTATCCATGGATACTGGCCCTCCTTAAAAATGTGACGTTTCCTATAATACTCTCACAGACCAAGTGAACATAGGTCTGTTTCCAACATTAAACCGAGCATATGATTTGCAATACAAACAGGCAGAGTGTCTCCAGAGACACCATGCCTGAGCCTGGCCAGACCCAGTGCACACTTTATCATCACGAACAGGATGACGCACAATGAGAAATCTTCACTCTGCTTCAAGAAAGAGAAGATTGATGTCCGCCTCATATTGACTCTCTGGATGCCAAAATTCAAATGAGGAAATAACTTTTATTTATTAGGACTGGCTCGTTCCTGTTGCACTTTCCCAGAACCTCAACAAGCCACAGCTATAAAACATTAGCAAGTGTTTCTGGATTGACATATCAAATCGCAGGATGATTGATGGGCAGTGTTTCATTTGAATGAATGAAGGAAACAGCATGGCTAGGTCCTTTCCTTCTGATTGAGCTACGGGTTTTGTGTTTTCAACGCCAGTGGCAAAAGCAAACAGCTGAAAAATGGGGTTCAGCCCACCCACAATAGGCAGACCAATGTAAGATCAAAGGCCACACTGTTGTAGGAGCTCCAGGTCCCAGTGTTGGGGGAAGGGCACAGAAGGACTCGGCCACAGGGCCTCCTGGGTGCTTCTGGCCCTTCTCCATCTCAGAGCTATAAAACCTCCTTCCTAAGTTTCTGCAGCACTAATGGGAAAGGGAGTTCCAGGTTGTATTCCTCATGAGGTTCCTGGGCAGGCACAGTGTGATTATGGCCAATGACAGAACACAAGTTTACATTGCTGTAGGGTTTACTATGCCCTTCAATGACTTTTAAGTTGTCCACTAAAGATTTTAAAGTGGATCGGGTGTGGTGGCTCACATCTATCATCCACATACCTAGAAGGGAAGAAGACTGAACGTTCAAGTCCAGCCATACTTAAAAAGGGAGGAAGGGAGGGAGGAAGATAGAAAGTTCTGTGTAAAAAAAATTTAAAGTGCCCAAGTATTAAGCTCAAATACTTACAAGTGGGCTTGTCACTTTAATAGTGATTTCTCAACAAATGTGTAGGCATTTAATGTCCCAGAAACGCAGCTCCTGGACCATCTGAGGGCAATGCAAGCCCCATCTCATGAGCAAAGAATAGACAGTGAGGGAAGCCCTGGTCAGGTAGAGT
>LOEQ01000251.1:176022-215579 GCA_001685075.1 Bramus lutescens | reverse complement strand
AAAGCACATGTACACAACACAGAGCTGTATCAGCCACTGCCTAACTATCCCAATGTGGGCACCAAGGTGGTCTAGTATAGAACTGAGACCCAAGATGAACCAAGGTCCCCTGAGGATCATGCTGCTTCCTAGAGTGCCAGGCAGGTGACACAGCCTTGTCCTGTGGCAACTTTCCATTCCACCTCTCTGGTCACAAGGAAACTGGCTGTCAAGATTCATCATCTGATCAGATTTGGGACAAAATGCATGAGCACCTGTAAGTTCTTGCTGAAGCTTGGTAAGTTAGTCAAATTAACTCCACCAAAAACTTGTTTTTGTAACTTTTGTTGTATTATTAGATTTTGCAATAGGAGTTATTTTAACAATGCACAATATAATTAGCCACTTAATGTTATTAAGAGAATTTATGAGCCTTTATGAGTTAAAAAACAGCCCCAAATGGTATTTATTAAGTATTCAAGACTAAAAATAGGGCCAACTGCCTCAGTGAACTACATTAAAAAATGTATAGTCACAAATAATATGTCTAATTATGTATTAAACTAATTCTTGCCTTCACCTTTTGAATTTCTAAACTCCTTACCTCATGTATCATTTTAATTATTTTTCCAGTTCATTCCCAGGAAAACTGGCTGATGGGGAATTAATTAATGGGCCCAATAAAGAGGCTGCAGCATTGTTCTACCACAGTCTGCACCCGGACTCATTTGCATGTCTCCTCTTATTCCAAACAATAGCACTGCTGAGATTTCAGCCTGAAATTGTTAGCTCATTAAAGAGGACACAATCATATCCATCCCCACAGATACTCATCAATTATCACCTCTTACTGCAACATGAATCCATGAATAAAGCACCCACCAGAGCTCATGGCCCCTGAGTAGTGGAGACGCCACAGGCATGCGAATGTGGCACAGCACATGCCACTTGCTGAGATGACTGAGGATTGTCTCACAAGAAGTGGGCATGGGAACACATCAAAGTCCACAGTGTAAGAGCCAGCTTGGTCTTCTGAGGGTGTAACTTCCTACGCAACCACTGCTATAGAAACTGCAGAAAAACACACAGCTTGCTAGGGATGGTGGCACACAGTTATTATCCCAACACTCAAGAAGCTGAGGCAGGAAAGGTTCAGTGTTACAGGCAGCCTGGGCTAACAGAAAGGTCTTTGATCAAAAATAAAGATAAAACACAGTTTCCTTTGATGACAACTGCTCTCTAGATGGCTAGCAACAGAGTGGCTGCTTGCTCTGTGCCCAGCCATTATGGCAGAGATAAAAGGAAGTACAATGGGAAGTTGACTCCTCTCTCTAGTTAGAAGACATGGAGAGGGGCTACCTGGCCTGATGCCAGCAATGCCCCAGAGCAGACAACTGATCACAGTGCCTTGTCTCACATTTTCACAGGGCCTGGTCAGGGAGAATCTGCTTGCCAACCCCACTCCACTGGAGATTCCTCCAAGGCCAAGGGTCATCCTTACAGTCTCACTGGTCTTCCCAGATAGCACTAGTAAGAAACATACAAAGCATCAAACGTGAGCATGTGGACAGGTGGACGGACAGTGGATGGACAGGTGGATGGACAGGTGGACGAGTGTGAGCTCTACGGCAATACTTGTAGATGCCTGTCACTTTTGGCAGCTCTCAGCACACGGTGACTTTGCCACAGGTGCCTTCACTGGCTGTGTGCTGATGTCATTTGGAGTTCAAATAGACATGCATGGGAAGTGCTGCTGAGGGTGGGAAGACCAGGGGCTCCCCTTCTGCCAGCTACTGCATCCACTGCCTAGCTTCCGGTTTCTCTCCTGAAAGAATGAAGATGGGAGCTACATAATTTATTAATCTAACACCTGTAGAGCTGGAACTGGAGTTCATACTATGGCAGTTTCTGTCTCGAGAGAAAGAATAGTTAGAATGGCTTTATATAGAACTCTGGGATCAGGCACAGCAAGCCAGGAACACTGGCACCCACTAGAAGAAGCATCTAGGGGAAATCACACCCTTTATTTAATAGTGCCAGCAGACTCAGAAGGAAGTTGACTGTCCAGACAGAAGCACTAAAGCCTTTAGAAAAGACAGGTGATGAAAGCCAGGGAGTGAAAGCTGAAGTTCTAGCCCCCTCAGAGGAGGAGCACAGCTGGACAGAGGGACCAAGAAATCCATCTGCCATGTGATGTGAGGATGGACAAGTTCCAAAGAAGCCGGCTGCCCCAGGAGTTCTGGCCTCCCAAGGTTCTGGGTGCTGACTTCCAGCACCTGAGTGACAGGTGATCACTGCTGTGCCACGCCCATGCTCTGCTTCCACAGCAAGGCTGTGAGCAGGACATCTTCCGGACACACTTCCCAGTCTCCGCCACATCCGCGCAAAACACTCAGCGCTGCGCCACCTACAGGACTCCTGGACAGACACGTATCTGCCCTCCCCACCTGCTGACTCTCTCATTCAGGTTACCAGCACCCTGCTAAGGATAGTGTGTCCTAACATGCTAGCCACACTCCACACAACACCAGGGGTCAGTCCCTTGCCTGATGCCACCCAGACAAGAGGACGGAGCAGTACTCTATCTCTCTCTATAAATGTTAGCTGGTTTTGCCATTTTGAGAGCTTGGGGTCCTTTGTAGTAAAACAACCAGCTCCTGAGTCCTTTTGCGTGTGCTTTGATTTACTGAAGCATCGGTGGCTCAGTTCTTCTGCTGGAGCACTGCAACAGGGAGGAGTCTCATGGTCAGGCACCTCTAACTGTCCTCAACAGACACATTCCTTTCCGTGGGCCTGCCCACTGCAAACTAGGGCATATCTCAGAGTGGCTCATGGATCAGAACTTTTCCCTGGATCCATAAGTCCAACACTCACAGGGCATGTCCCTAAGATGTGTCTAAATTCAACATGCCCATGTATGGGCCTCAACTTTTCTCCCAGATGGGCCTTTGTAAGGGTACCACGAATAGCCAGGCATGAGGGTTGCCTGAGGAATGTAGAGAAGTTGGAAAGCTGCCAAGGAGCCCTCCCTTCATCTCCTCACTTGAGGGCCAGAACACATCAGCTCAGAACAACACAGAGCATTTACAATCTCTGCCTCCAGGCACCACAGAATGGAACAACCAGGCCCTGGGGAGCTGAGTCCACATAGGAGGACCAGGCTCCAGGAGCAAAGGTCTGGTGATGCCCTTCTCTGCCCTCCCTCATTGTGAAAAGACAGAGGTGGGGAGAGCAGAGAGCTGGTGATTGTTTAACCTCACAGCTTCTCACCGGCCCCAGCTGCTGAATGTTCTGATCCCCGAGCCTTAGACCCTCTTCTTCTCACCTACAGTCGTGATTCCTCCACAAAATGCTCATTCTGAGACTCCCACTCCAGCAGAGGACCGGTGAGTGCAGGGCAGGGATCCAGCCCAGTGGCATCCCAGCCTCATAGCAGGCTCTGGAGAGGACCTGGGTACCTACTCTGGAAAAGGTGGCTGTAGCTGAGCAGGACCGTGTGCAGTGCCATAGCTGGTGAGGGAACCCGACCCTTTACTGATGGTACAGAACCCAGACAGATTTAAGCCCAGACTTAAATCACCATCACTATTGTTCCCCTTTGCAGAGTTGATAAATCCTTCAGCAACAGGCCTGTATACCGCAGGCAAACTAGTGTGCAGTACATTTCTCAAAGAGATACTGCCAACTGCAGAAAAGAAGTTATGGGTTCTAGAGTTAACACCTACTAATTGTGAAGTTTGGTTAAAAGAAACACATTCTTGATGCCTTGATGGCCAGTGACCCTGAGGAGGGAAGACAGAAGATGGCTGCAGGGCCGCTCTGAGTTTAAGGAGACAGGTGCTCCTGGAGCTTAGAGAACTGGGCCATGCTTTGTGCTCACAGTGATGGAGGCTACAGACCCCTGCCAGGAACTGAAGCAGGGGTTACACACGACTCTGCTCTACTGGTCAGGGGCAGGCCAGGCCCCTCAAGCTACACAGGTTTATTAGCAACAGTACACTCATAACAACAAGAAAATGGAATGCTGTTTTCCTGAAGCCAAACCACCACCCTATACTTAAATGAAACGTCATCAGGTGAGAAGGTGGAAGGGTGCCACTGAGTCCTTCCTGGCATTAGCCACACTCAAGCGGCAGACCTCCATCTGGGCTGACTTCCATGGGTATTTTGAACTTACAAAGGACAAACTTGCCCAGCAGGAGCTATGGCCGTGGGGTTGGTGGCACAACTGCTCAGGGGTGGCAGCAACTGCAGCAAACAATGGGCCCTGTGTAGCAGTGGCCTCGCAAGATGTTCAGAGCAGCCCTTGGGCCAGAAAAATTCGTGTGCCTCGACCTGTGTCCCAGAAGTGACACCAACGAGTGCTATGAAAGTGACCGTGTTAGGAAACAAGGTCTCTGCAGATCTAAGAGACAGTCATGCTCCGCTGGGGCGGGGGAAGGGGTGGAGTACGGATGGCAGTGCTCCATTCCAAGAAGAAGCAGTACAGAAACAGACACAGAGGAGGTCATGTGACACTTAAGACAGAGGTTGGAGGGATGCTACTGGTAGCCAGGGTGCCTGGGAGGATCTTTCTGCTAAGCCTTTAAAGAACTTTGTTGTTTATTTGTTTGTTTGTTTTTGGCTAGGCCAACAAGCCCCAGCAATCATCCTCTCGCTGTTTCCTGACGGCACTGAGGTTATAGGCATATGTGGCTGTTTAGTGGGACCTGAACTCGGGTCCTTAGGCTAGCACAGCAAGTGCTCTTAGGCACTAAAACACCTCTCCAGACTCACTAACTCTGTAGAAGGAATGGCCCTGTCACAACTTGCAGGCCTCTGGCTTTGCAGTTTTGAGGGAGCCAATGTCTATATTCATTAGCCCAGTCTATTATACTTGCTATGCGACCCTAGGAACCTGATTCACTGGCATGGGTATCCCCAGTCATGATATTGTGCCATTCCTGGGGTGTGGCTAGGAGGGTACCACATTCTACTTAAGACCATGATCGTAGCTATCCCCAGCTCCTGAGAAATATGGTAGGAAGCACATGGCCCCAGGCCCTGGACCACAACCAGTCAGTCCATCCCTATTGCCTACTGCAGGCTGCCTTCTGCGATGTCATTTCCCTTCCATGCCCATGCTCTGTGACACTGTGACCTCTCTATAATACCCCAAGGTTTACAAGAGCAGGTGTGTTGTGTGAACATGATTTCCCAAGCCTAGGTACTTGACATGCCAGGGAGAAAGGGCAGATCTCAGTGTGAGGACTGTGGTGCCAGAAGGTACTGTGCCAAGCAAACATTCTGGTAAAAACAGGATGTGAGAAAGCAGCTGACAACCATGACCAAAGACTCAAGGTGTATGTGGCCCCAATGGCCTCCTATCCATGCCATCCTAAAAAGGAGCTGGCTCTGGTGAGGTGGTACATTGCCACATCATACAAACAGGACTCTGTATGGGACCAGGTCATTGTGTCAACACACCAAAAGAGTTAGGGTCTGAGCTTGTCTGTCACTGTTTCTGGTGTCATATGTCTTCAACAAGCACCCATCAGAGTTATTCGGTAGAAGCAGGGCAGAAACAATAAACAGTGGCTGGAGTCTCTGAGCCAAGGACAGAGCTGGTTGGAGGTTACTGGCTGGATGTGGGGGAAGGGGCTTTGACTCAGCCCTGGCTGGAACCCTTTTTCCCAGAGGGAGGCTTCCCTGATCATAAAGCACTTCTCAGCTGAATGCTCAAAGGTTAGAGTGGAGCTGATTAAATTGCATTTGCATATGTATTCCCATTTTCAATATTCAAGGAATAAAAAAACCCCTGCAATACTTTTTTAATAACTTAGACTTAATTCATATTTAGATCTGCCTTTGTGTGCAGCTGCTGGCTTTGTTGGTGGTGACAGAACAGACAGGGCTGTGGCAAGGGAGTGCTTGCTTATTGTGCAGACCTCTCTGGACCTGCTGGGGGCTGGGCCAAGAGGCCCCTCTGACGGGCTTTGCTCCTGGAGCAGAGAATGGTCCAGACTCATGGTATGCTTTCTGCCTGGCATGAGGAGAATTATACAATCCTGCCTGGTGTGAAGGAAATGATACAATTCTGTTCACTTGGGGTCCCCAGAGGCTGCTAAGCCTGACAAAAATGGGGTGTTCAAATAGGCTTGTAGCCCTCTGGACCAAGCAAAACTGAAGGGAGCAACTTGGGTTGGCTTAGCTCAGACTGACAGCTTCAGGGAAAAGTCATTTTACCACATCAGCTCCAACTCCTCGGTGATGTGAAGGAACAACCCAGATGGTCGCATCCCCGCACCCTCGGTTGGGAGGCTGCAATCAGGACAGGAGCTGCCCTTTACCCATGTGCACCTGCTGTAATCCCACACAGAGTGCCAGCACCCACAACACCTGAAACAGGTGATCAGAACCCCAGAGCGCATGGAGACTGTCCTTGTTGGAGGCAGTGTGTCACTGGGGATGGGCTTTGAGGTTTCAAAACTCCATGCCAGGCCCAATGTCTCTTTCTTCCTGCTGCCTGTGGAACTAGTTGTAGAACTCTTGGCTACTTCCCTAGTACCATGTCTGCCTGTGTGCCACCAAAATCCTCACCATGATGATAGAGGACAAATCTCTGAAACTGTAAGAAAGTCCCAATTAAATGTTTTCTTTTATAAGAGTTTCTGTGGCCATGGTGTCTCTTCACAACAATAGAACAATGACTAAGACACAAGAAGACTGTGGAAAGTAGCTTAGATCAGGTTGGAGCCCCCAGTAACTTTGCAATCTGCTCTCTCAGCTCTGCCTTTAAGAATGTCAAAAGCGTGGTTTCTGCTGAGATCCTGACATCCCACTCCATCAAGGGGCAAGAGCCACCACCAATTGCTGCAAAACTGCTCTGGAAGTAACAGTCAGTGCATGATCCACCACGTGGATGGCACTAAGTAGGGTGCGAGCATCATGCCGAGGGGCCATCATCCATCCTCCCAGAGTTCTGCTGCTTATGATCTCAGAGGGCAAATGAATGGCATGCCGCATGCCCCAGCTCTGAGTTGGTACAACTGAAGACAGGGAGGTCTTCCAGCAGGGGAATGGAGAGAATGGCCATCACACAGGGCAGAGCATGAGCACTGCCATAAGATGCCTCCCCCTTCCCCCATGCTTTTTTAGAACCTGGCACTGACATTTTATGAGTTTATGTCCCCTTGGACATGGAATTCCTCAAAGTCCACTAGAAGTGATGCCCTAGTGTTTTCCAAGGTGCCGCCATTAAGACAGGTACTTGGGTAAGCCTTCGCAGAATTCAGCTATCATGCTGTGAGGACACTTGAGAAGCCAGATGCCCAGTGGAGAAAAGCAAGCTCCAGCCTCAGCCCTCCAGGGCCCATGCTGACCCAACTCAGCACACTGTCTGCTAGGTGGGTGAGCCATATTCAGGGAGGACTCAGACACCAGGCTGGTCACCTGCCATGCAGTCCTTGCTGAGCCTGAACAAACTGCACAAATGTCACCAAACAGCAGCTGTGATCTGAAGCCACTTAGCAGAAGTGTGGAGCGGCAGAACAGCCTAACCCAGGTGGACTTGAGGGCTGCCTGAGCTGGTACTCTGTGAGGCAGATGGGGCAGAGAGGCCTTTCTGGCTCTAGGAACCACTGCACAGCCAACAACCACCCTGTGTCGATCTGGCCTCAGTGCTGGCCAGACTCCAAAAAGAGACACACATCCACCACAATAATCTAACACTGAATGCTGAAGTTGCTAAAGATCCAAATCTCCATAGCTAAAAATCCCTAAAGTCTACATGCCTGAAAATCACAGCACTGAGAAATGAAAAGCCCAGCGTTGAAATCTTCAAAGTTGCAATCCCCTGGGAGGGGATATATATAAGGGTAAGAGAGGAGGGGAGGCAGCTGGACTCTGGAGAAGGGAACAGCCATCAGTGTGACCAAAACGCACACCTCAGCTTAGAAATGTGTCACAAGGAAGTCTGCATTTTCAAAGATAGAACTTCTCGAGATCTTGGCTCTTTGGTGATGGCTCTGGTGATGGTCTGACCCACTTCACAAATATGTTAAAGGTGATCCACCATGGTCGCTCAGAAGGCCTCAGAAACAAAGCTGACCACATACAATTACTACCCAGCAATATGCTTGTAACACTTGGCTTTCTGGCCAGTCTCTATGACTAGGGTTCACCGGCTGTGCCTCTAAACTACAACACTGCTGTACTATTCCCGAATATTAATACTTGCAAATATGTTGTATTCCATTCTGTTGTGTAAACTAGCCTATGGAGAGTTCTGTCGTGATTTTATGTTTTTCAAATAAATCACCTTCTTAAAATATGTCTTTAGGAAGAATGTTTGAATTTTTCTAGAATTGCATTTCCAAGTCTTTGATTATTCAAGAGTTTAGACTTGGGGATTATGAAATATGGACTGTATCTTTGGAAATGATGGCATGGACTGCCTGGTCCTGAGTTGGGTTCTGCTGGTGAGAAGCAGCTGAGTGAGCTTAGGAAGAAGTGAAGCAAGAGAGGGTTGCTCTTTAATGCGCACCTTGGGGGAACTGACAGGAAAGTAGGTGACCCTAGGTTTGGGTGTGGAAATGAGAGGAACACTGAGAGTGCCGGGTAGCAGGTAGCAGGGGTCAGAAACCAGGGCGCCGGCCTAACGGAGCACTTGGAATTCAGTGTGCAACTACACTTGAGATCAACACTGAGTCTATAACAGAGTGAGGGGCAAGTGCTGGCATCTGATGGTGCTTATCACTGAAAGCCACCCAGAAAGAGTGGTGGGACAGGAAGAAAAACAGCTTCATTTGAGACCAGGAACCAGTGTTGCCCAAGGGACCTTTCAGTACCTCTCTCCACCCCACCTCACAAGAACTATCGAGCACTGCCAGCCTTTTCTCTGCTTTCTATCAGGTCATGATTGACATCTATCACCACACCAACCTCACTCTACCAACAGAACCATGATGACATGCTCTGGGGGAGCACCAGGAACTACTTGGGAATAAAGAAACATGAAATTCAGTTAGGACAGAGAAAACTCTGTCCCACTCTGTGCCTACATGACCACGTGGTTGGTTCTGGATGTCCTGTGTGGGTGGCAAAACAACCCAAGGTCAGCAGTCCTCATGCCTTAGAAGAAAGCCCTGGTACTTGTTAAGACAGACCACAGGATCACAAGGACCTGACACTGAGCACTGCATCTGTAGCACACCCAGGTGACACCAGGGAAGAAGCCCCACCAGTTCCCTCTGAGGACCAGTAGGGGCATGAATGACCCTGCCAAAGTGTTGTCTAGACTGAGGTAGGAAGGCAATGGCCTGGCAATTCTGAGCAGCATCATAATGAATGGACTCTGAGCAGTGAAGGTGCCCAAATCCTGACAACACAAAAGGACTGGCAATCTCAAGAGGGATGAGAAGAATCCAGACCAAGAAAGAGACAGGCCACAAGTCTATGCTTATCCAACGTTCTAGAAGAGATAAAATTCAAAGACCACCAGTGGACAATGGTCTTTATTGAAAGGCTTTGACACAACCCAATACCTGGGCAGTGGGTGAGGGAGCCACGGTATAGACAGCACACTGCTTAGGGCCTGGGATCAAGGGCAAGAAGGGAAACACCCTAGGGACCCCAAGAATAAACACAGACACAAGAAAGAAAAGGACCATAAGCAAGGCAGAAGAACTGAGGGAAGTTGGAGAAGGGCTGAGGACATGAGGAACATCTGGGAGAGAGCCTTCATTCCTGTTTCCACAAAAACAGCTTCCAAGCTTCTTCATGGAGGACAATAGCATAGGAGCAACCTCTCTTCCAGTTCACAATCAGGAAATCTCAGAATTTATTTTAAGTGACTTGAATGTCCTTCAGGGGCTTCAAATGGATTTGAAATGGGTAGACAAAACCTCTTAAGGTTAATGGAAATGACAGTCTTTGCATCTGTTGACACAGAGACCTGAAAGGCCAGACACCAATAGGAGAGGCCAGGCATGATCCACATCTGCACAGTAGAGAGCTCCCAAGTGTTCACGTGCTGACCCAGCTCCAACTCACCCACTTGCCCTTTATGACAGCACTTCTCTGCTCTGTCATTTGGTAATTATTTGCCTGGTGAACTTTCAGCAACTTTCTCCTAAGGAGAAAGCAGCCCTTAGCAGTTTCCTGGAAGCTAGAAGGGCTTGCTCCACTCAGTGGAGACAAAGAAAGACTGGCTTTGAACAGCTTGGCTTCAGTGATAAGTGGACCTGACAAGCACATACAGAAACAGAACACCAACAGCCATGGTACAGCTGCCCCAGTCCTGATCCAGTGGGGCCTCTCCAGATCCTTGGATCCCCAACAAAGGGGGCCAGTTCCATCTAGCCATGGAGCTAGTTTGCTCAAGCCAGAGGCACCCTTGCTCATCCTGACCATGGGAAGGCCTGCTAACACTCATATGTAGCTCAGCAGCAAGGTACAGAACAGTCATCACTTGCTACTTAAGAGTCCTGATTAGACCATGGGTGAGTGTGCATTCTGTGGGCTGAGTGACACCTATCCTAAGAGCTTAATCCCCCAAGACCTCTTGACCCACAACAGGACTTCTAAGTAACCTCACATGGATCCACCTGTCTAGGACCACTCTCCCCAACCTCCTGTGGCCTGTTTCACTGCCTCCCTTTCTGATGGCCCTACTGTAGTATGGAAAAAATCGAACTCCTAGACTTCTATACTCCATGGCTAAGTGATCCGAGATCCCAGCTCTGGTGTTATGAATGCGGAGAAGATAAATATCCTATCTGGGTGTATCTTCTAAGTACTCCCCACCCCACAGTGCTAGGGACAGAACCATGGCCTTGTACACACTAGGCCAACATTTTACCACTGAATTATAATCCTGTCCCAAGGTTCTGAATTCAGTCTTTGTAAGGAAGAATGCTGTGCATAGTGCCACAGTTAACTACCACAGATGGTTTCCCCCACCAACCATCCTCTGACCTTTTAGCTAGGGCAATTCCTGGCTCCAAGCAGCTCCTCTAGCCTGGTGGCCTGGAAACTCCCATAGTTCCTCCTGAGTATGAAGTCACATGGTGATGGAGACAAAGACCAAGTCCCAAGAGTGATGTCAGCTGGGTGAGCAGAGCTCCAGCAGGGCGAGCACCTGTGCTGGATCAGCTGTTCCACCTGTAGCCGTGCCACCTGCAGTACACCTACCCTGACTCCTATGCGCCTTCTGAGACTCGTATGAGTCACAGCAGTGTTTTAAGAGTGAGGAGAGAGAATTGGTCCTGGCCCCCAAAGCCCTAACAGAGCATATACACCCCTGGGCTATGCCCAACACTTGTGCGCCTGTACAGGGTGATGATGGAGGAGAAGAGCAGACTCCAAGGCCACTGACAGGCCACTGCCCTCTCAGCACTGCTCCTATGTGTCAGGGCTATTTGTTCCCGACCACAGTTCTCATCAGCAATCTCCCAGCCCCTGCTGCTGCCCCTGCTACTTGACTTCAATCAGCAGCAAAGCTCCATTCTCTTGTTATCACATCCGAGAAGGGAAATGAATACCCAGACTCCAGCGGGCCTGTGCAGGAAGGGGAGCCACACTGTAGGAATGGCAATGAGCTGCCACTGGAAAGCTCTTAGCTGTGCCAGAAAAGAAGTGGAGTGGAGGGCCAGAAGAAGATGCTGGGAGGCAGGAGGGTAAAACAAACTTCCAGGGAAACATGGCCCCGAGAAGAGTGAGGTTGGGTATAGCACAGACCAAGGAAAAATTGCATCTCTACAATCCAATGATGTCCACGACCAATGACATGGTGGTTGCTCGTGGTGGCAGTCAGCTTGGTGAGCCTGCTACCATGGTAACTGCCATCCCCCGCATGTGGGATGACACTTCAGCATCAGCTGTACGTCCTGCCAACACTTTCCTCTTTCTCCAAGCAGCACCCACCTGTACCCTCAACTTTTCTCCTCTCAGCCAGGTGCTGACCATGCTGGGATTCCGCTATCATCAAGCAGTTCTGCAGAGCTGAGAGATCTGCAGAAGTGGCTACTTCTCAGGGGACCTCGGACCATACACCCGGTCTTAGCAATTTTAAGGTGAGTGAGAATATGCCAGGCTCTTTGCAAAGAGCCTAAGCTTCCTCATCCTAAAATGGAGAAGCACTCGCCTCACAGCAACAGCTCCCTGTGGTGCAACATTCCCAGGACTTCATTTTCTCCTGACAGTATGAGAGAGTTCTGAGGTTCACATTCCATCAACTGTGTCCTATGCCTGTGAAAACACAAGGGACCCTGTTACAATGCCAGGACGCTGCTTCAGTGAGGTTAGTAAGGTGACTCTTCCCACAGCTAATACACTGCTCTTGGTGGGGAGTGCGCCAGAGTGGCCCCACACAGTAACTGGCAGTGCTCATATCTATTCAACAGGGGGCCTCTTTCTCCAGTGTCTGGGCTCTGTTATACTCCACTCTATGATGCATGATGGCATGGTGGTTTAGAAGAAGCTACGTGGGACACCTGTTGGGAGTTCCAGGCACTGAATGAGACGCACACACTGGCCTGCTCCTATCAAGACTAGCTTGTTGCATTCAACATTCAAGATGCCTTATTCAGCAGCTGGACACTAACTCCAATGCTCAGTGATGGGAAGGCAGCAGCTGGCCCAGGAAGCTCTCCTAACATCATTAAGCCAGATCGCCCCTGGCCTAGGAATAGAAGCCAAGCACCCATGAGGCAGAGCTGTGCCACATCAGGGAAACAGATGGAGTTCTGGCCTTGTCCTCCTGGCCATTAACAAAATGTCACAGAAAAACAGACCAGAAACCTTGAGAATCCTTCCCAAATGGGCTATGCCAGGCTAAGCTCCCAGAAGCAGCTCTTGGTTTAGCTTTTCCAGTACATAAAGATGGAGTTGATTTTCAAGCTCGATGGGTGCTGGAGGAAGAGTCTCTAAATCAGGATGACGTGGACAGTAGGCACCCAGCGCATGATGCTGGAGGAGGCTCTCCTGCCTCCATGCAGGGCTGTGAAACAGGCACCGCTCCCACCATTCCCTAGGAACAGCAGTTTTTCTCAGACCCTGGCTTGGGACAGAATAAAGCAGCTCTCCTCTCCCTTGGCCTAGGGGTTCAGAGTATTGGGAGCATGAGTGACAGGCAGGGACATAGGATCTCAAGTTATCAGGAGAGAGAAGAAAAAGTGTAGAAGGCACACATGAGCTGATGCAGGGAGAGGAGTTGTGGGTGGCCCTGAACCTTAGGGAATATTCAGTTTGTAGTTACCAGCTGCCCGCTCCTCAAGGCTGGCAGCTGTCCTCAGAAAAATCTGGATGTAAAGATGGTCCTGCCTTTGGCTCTTGAGCTTTGTCTAATGTACTGAGCACTGTTTCTGCAAGATGCAGCTGGGTTACTTACACTACCTCCTCCAGCCCCAGAAGACAGTACGTGCTCCCAGCTTCAGGTAGCAGTATGACCCACCTGTTCAGAGGGGCAGCCCACGTCTGTGCTGTGACCGAGGATAGCAGAGAGCTAACATCATGAGGAAGCTGACCTCAGTTAGTGACAACAGACCATTTGACCATCCACTGAGGTTATGTAGACCTTAAAGTCACCTTACAATGAGACAGGTTCATATAGATGCATGATCACTATGCAGGACCAGTCCTTAGCTCCCTTTCCCACTGTACATAGAAATTGTGTCCCAGGAGTCATGTTTTGGTAATAACGGCAGATCTAGGACTCTTGAGATTGCCAGGAGGCACCCAAACCTCAAGCGGACCCTACTTCAGCTTTTTCTTGTGGTTACTTTGTCCTCTAGACTGGGAGCAAACGACCCTTGCACATATAGAAAGCAAGGAAGCCATTGCTTTTAATCACCTTACCAAGAGGAAGTCAAGCCTAACAGCCTAGGGGAGAAACAAGGATGGAAACGTGAAGCCTCGTCCACTCCATGCCACAGGCTAATGCCTGCTGGAGAAGTCCTCATGGAGGCAACTGAAAAGAGCTCAGTGCAGGACCAAGAGAAGAAGTGCAGAAGCAGGAGGTTAGTAGGAACCTGTGACAGCACAGCCCATGAAGATGGGGACACACATCACCTAAGAGCACAGGACAGATTGCACATATCATCCCTCAAAGTGGAGTTCTACAGGCCCTCTGTAAGCTACTGGCTCCTGTCTGGTCCCAAGTGCACAGCAGATCCATCTTTTGTCCCTTCCTGTTCTCATCAGGACTGCCTGGCCATCTACAGTGACATTCCTGTCACTGTAAGTATAGATCAGTGGCCTGTGAAAGGCAGACATATCTGTGTCCTCCTCCTCAGTGTCCCAGCATGACACCCTTGGAGGGTGACTGGATTCTTTAGGAGTATGTGTTAAATCTCTGGCCACACAGAATGCAATAATTCTTCTTAAAGCATATGGTTCTTATTTAGGACACAGCCCTAGTTATTTTTTTATATGTTCACCTTTCTAATCATACTGGGAATCTCTTGGCTGTTCATTTTTAGCAGAGAGATAGGACCTTGGTATGGAAGAGTGGCTAACTCCCTGGAGGAGTGACCTGCTTGTAACGTGTGCTCAGGAGAAGCAGCCCCACACATGCCAGAAACTAAGTCCTCCTCTGGGGCTCCCTCTCACAGCCCTGACTTTCTTGAATCCTTTGCTCAGACTCCTAAGAGTTAAATAAGTTGCTTGGTCACTCCAGATAAAATTTGCATGAATACATCATCTCCAAGATTATTAGAAACAGGACAGTAACAAAGTCCTTGTGACATCACCTCTAGCATCCCGCACTCCTGCAGAGCAAGCCCACATGACAACCAGCTGCTCCTAGTCATGGATAGGGGAATCCTGGACTCAGGTCCTAGGAGATCACCAATTCATTTCAGCTCTAAACCTCTTCACTGAACCCACAAGGTGAGTGCAAAGGTTTTCAGAGGCCCAAGCCCTATGACATCAGCAGCCCAAGCATAGACAGACTTCTGTTTCAGATCACAGCTCCCAGCCACACAGACATCAAGACCAGTGCTTACAGGGGAACCCAGTCAACAAATGCAGGTGCCCTGTGTGCTCTAGGCTTTCTTTCCTTGGTCACATGTGCTCTATCGCCTACTGCACATAGGGTGGGGTAGCCCCTCCCATTGGTCTTTACCTTGCCCTTATCAGTGACCCTGGCATCTCTTTATGCAGTCCTCCACACAGACTTGATAGACAGGAATTAAGAGGCTTTCCCATGGGTTCTGTGGTTTGTCAGAGACCCACATGGCCAGGGTTTCTCCATGGAGCAGTGACCCCACCTGCAGATGTTCCTAGCAGGTTACTAACTGAGCTGCTCGAGAGTTCTCTTGGGGACATCACCTAGAGATTTCCACATTGAAGCTACAAAGTCCCCAAGCTCTTCTCAGACTTGCAAACAGCAGACTTTCCTAACCATTCCACACAATAGGAATAGGAAGTCTGAGGACCTTTCTTTCACTCAGCTCCATAGAGCCAGGCCTGAACAGAACAGCCTGCTGTCCCCATTCCTGGACCTTACTGTCATTCTAAGAAGACATTTGCATTAAAATTCTCTCTCCTGTGGATGAAACCAGGCACACATACATAACATCACATGGACAGCACCTCATGTACTCCACCCAGGGAATGTCGCCATCTTCCCGAGGGGCTCTTGCTACCATCACAGCAACAGCCCTCTTCTGCCGTTTTCTTCTAAAGCCCTTGCTACAGAGCCCTGAGATTCCCAAGTTCAGAGCTGCTTCCTAATGACTTCTGCCGTATATTTTTGAGAATCAGAGGCTATTGGGGTGGAGCAGGGGTTCTTAGAAGCAGAGTATAAGGATGGTGGGACATGATCGAGATGCCTGATGAACCTCGGATCCCATCCAGTTTGCCACATCTGCTGTTTCTCAGATGAGCAGCAAGCACTGACCCTTCCACAGGAGGCTGTGGTAAGAGACCACAGAGGCCAAAGCTAGTGACTCAATTATTCTGGTATCTGCTTCCTGGTTGGTTGTCTTGGTCCAGAGCCTAGTACACAACAGGACCTCCTTGAGGGCCTCTGAAGTGATGTGCCAGAAAGATAACTATAAAAGTGGGGCCTTGATAAGTGGATACTTTTCACTACCCAATTACAAAATAGCATAACCATTCAATTCGCCTCCAGAATTATCTACTATTCTTGTCTAGTTTAAAGTAAGTACAAAGGAATGTATTTGGAGTGGTCACAATGGATTGCCACATAGCACCTGTGAATGATGCTACAGGAGTTCCCAAGCCCCAAACATGACAAAGTTGGAGATCAAAATAGGGAGAAGAGTGGCAAAGCCCAAAGGCTACTCCAGACACACCCTAAGCTGGCCTCTCATTTCCCAGGACACAGAGCAGGCTGCTACTGCTGCTCTCAAGGGGTAGGCTCACCCTCTCAGGCTCCTCCCTGCAAACATAACAGCAGTGAGCACATTCTTGCTGAGTGTTCTGTTTCTAAATCCTCACCAGACTGACAGTGATGTATGCTTGCTTCCTGTAGGTGGGTAGACATGAAGAGCCTGCACTCTCAAATCTTAATGGACTTATGAAAAAGTGTGTTGTAAGGAGACCTGCTTCCTCAGGCTTATTAGATTAACCCAATCCATCAGTTCCAATGCCACCTGAGTCACTCAGTGCTGAGGCACCCAGGAGGTCCAGGAATCATGATGGCTGTCCACTGGGCACAGCAAAGGATATAGCAGGTTAGGAGCCTGTCCTCAACCCTGGACCCGAGGTGATCTGACAAAGCCATACTTGGTCATGCCTCAGGCCACACCAGCTGCTGGGTAGGAGTGCTTCCTCAGATACCATGATGTTGTGCCATGTCCTCATACAGGCTCTCCACAGAACAGGTGTCATGTTATAGATGACAGTGGGAAGATGGGGACAGGTGGATGTCAACAGCAGACATGCCTCCTGGGAGCTCAGAACACTGGAAACAACAACCTAAACCAACTTCATGGGCTAATGCTGACAGGCTGAACCCACTGTGAAGTGACTTCTGAGAGTCTTCCACCTCCTACACCCCAGCCCAACCTCTGTCAAAATCATTTCCTTCAAGAACTGCTATCTGGGGCAGAGCCTCAGCTTAGGTTTTCAGCTTCCCATGCCTTCATGGCCTGGCCCTCCTCATATCTGCCTTGAATGCACCCCATTCCAGATAGTCCCAGGTGTCCTTGGGGTACCCCACTAAGGGCTAAGAGGAAGCTCACATGCATAAGACCTAAGAATTCTTCATCACATGCACCAGTCTATCCCTCCCAGTCTTAATGCCAAATGCCATTTGAAATACCTGTGACAACAAAATTCTAGCACGGAACTACCCAGTACTGCTCTGTGAATCACACAAACTCCATAGCATAACAATGGTGACTCCACAGTTCCCAGGACCAGGAATCTGTCATTCAGTTTTCAGGGCTTTTCATAGCTACAGTGGAGGTGTTAGCAAGGGCTGCGAGTCTCTCAGAGATGGCTCTGTCTTCTAGTCCACTCACATGGTTGGTGGTGGTCTAGGGTTCCAGGTGGCGAGGAACATAATTCTTCACCCTGTGGAAAGCTCTAAGGAGCAACTTATCATAAGTCAGTGTCAATGCAAACTGGGAAGTCTCAACTATGAAGTGTCTTCTCTATCTGCTGGATGAAGTACTCAAGCCTAGTCCACACCAAAGAAGGGACCATTCTAGAAGCTTCCTGCACACCTAGACTCATTCCAACCCCTGAGCACAGCCTTTGTACAAAGAGGCTGACACACAGAAGCACATTGAGATGAACAAGGTTCTCGCTCTGGGTGGCACCTGCTCTATATATCCCACCACTGCTTACTACTGCCACACAACTAATGTCCAAATGTGAGTGACCCCATCCCTTAAAGCCTTTCTAGCAATTTTGTCTAGATACTTACCTCACCCCCTCCCTAGAATGCTTGCTTCATCAGCTCCATCTTCATCAGGCTCCCCCAACATGAAATGTTCTTCATAGATATCCTATAGTAACTTAACCACACAGACCACAACCCAAAGCAACTTGTTCACGGTTGGTCACCTTCCCATGAGACCTGCCTGGCTCTGGAGGTCTTCCACAGCATTGTTCCTAACACCTGAGTCAAAGGCAGTGATAAGAGCATCTGGTTTGTGGCCAGGCTCTTTCAGTGGCACATGAGCCCTGTCTACAGTACTCACCGGGACCGGAGACTCAGGAAAGGATTGACTAATATATGTGAACTGGGTGGCTCACGGATCCCCCAGACTCTTTCCTAAGAGGACCTGGACATGTGCTAAGTGCACAGAGGCCCTGACTCCAGCTGCCTTCCAATCCACCTCTCCCTGGAATGGAGAAAGTGGCAGTGAGGACAATAAATAGGATGGGGATACTCCACCTAAGATGTGAGAAAGGAGCAGGTGTGAGAAGACACAGTCAGAGCAGCAGGACAGGACAGTCTTCATCAAATGACCATCCGAACGCACAGCCTTTTATGCAGGCAGAAGGCTACCCCCCACATGGAAGAGCAGTCTGCAGAGCATGGAAGAGTAAAACGAGGACAAGATGGGCTGGCTGAGCTGGTGAGGCCAATGGCCTGGGGCTGGGTTAACTGAACTCCACAGTTGCAGCCCAGCACTCATGGGACAAATTCCAGAGTTGCTCTTATGTGAAGGGCTTAATCTGAGGGGATGGTGTTTCTGGCAAGCCTGGATCCATGCTCTATGGAGCACCTCAAAAGAGGTTTTCATAGGGTGAAAAGCTCCTGGTGCCAGCTGCTGTGACAGACTGCAGGAAACCCTGAGAGGACACACGCCTACATGCCCATGCTTGTTCCATCCTAAGACAGTTCATCCATTTCCTGGCCACAGTCTCATCCATGGCCAGAGGCAGGGTTCTTATCAACAGCCTTTTCCATAACCTGTGCCCCAAGGGGATCTTAAGCCACATTGTAAGGATGATCCAGCCAATAAACACCCAGCTACAGAGAATGACTGTTCAACTTTCATCTGAGGATGACTGTGTGATCCAAGTGCCAGAAAAGACAGTACAATCCCACGGTTACTCAGGCCTGGAAAATGGGAACATCCTGATTTTTAAGATGGGGGAAAAGGCTTATGACCAGGGTCAGGTCAGTTCAAGAATGAGCTCATGGTACAAATGAGTTGATTTGTGACTAAATTAAATTGCAGGAAAATTAATGCAATGAATAGGTCATACTCAAAGACTGAATGACACCTGAGCACTTCAGGGAAACAGTGCAGGACACTGGTGAGCTGATCCGTCTTCTGTCTGCTGAGGTGTGATTGACTCAATACCTGCCTTATTCATAATGGGACAGAATTACAAGGAACTCTGAGCTTAATGAGCAAGGCCTGAGTCATGAATGGCCTAAGCAATCAGGGGAATGAGAGCATTTGCAATTTACAGGATATTAGGTTTTGTTTCCTGTCAGCCAGCAGAGACCCAATCGATGTACTCGACTGACAGCTACTTTAGCCAAGCAGCTCCAGGTAAGGCTTTATTTCCTAGTTAATATTACTGAATGAGAATTCTACAGTTGCCAAGTCCTGGATAGAAAACCTACGAATCAAGAGCATGCTCTGCCATCAAAAGCAACCAACGACACAGCCCATGGAACATTACCACACAGGCATCCGTGATGGCACCCCAGAATACAGGCGGCAGAGCACACAGTAGGGCAATTTTGATATCATGTGCATATTATCACTTGTCTCATTGCTTCAGTGAAACACCCAACAAAAGCAGCTTGAGGAAGGAAGGGTTTGCTCTGGCTCATGGTTCAAGGGGACAGGCTACCATGCTGGGGAAGTCTCAGGGCAGGAGTGGGAGGCAGCTAGTCACATGACATCTGTGGTCAGGAAACAGAGAGCAATGGATGCCAGGGCTCAGATCACCGTCTCCTTTTCATTTAGTCTGTCAGTTGGGGTAAGTCTTCCAATCTCAACCTAACCTATATATGTCCTCATAGACTTGCCCAGAGGCTAATTTAATGTAAATACTCCCACCAGCAGACCCATAGGCTAACTTCTAGGTAATTCTAGAGCCTGTCAAGTTGACCTAACTAACCATCATAGTAAGTATTAAGAAAAAAACAAAACAGACACCCACAAACCCACATATCCAATGTGGGGCACACAACACACCACCAGCATCTAGAACAAAGGGTTACGCTATCATCTAAGAGGGTTCCAAGCTCAGGCAGAGATAGTAGACACAGGGCCCAACAGCGCTCTGGTCTGTGGGAAAGATGCAGTGTCCCTTGTCCTGTGAGCTGCTAAACCTAAGACACCCTAAAGTCTTAGTCTTGCTATGTAAGGGCCCTACCTCCACCAAGCTCTGTGTGCCCATGTGCGATATTCTTATGCTGAGCCCATCCAAAGCCTGGACACGTCACCTTGTGCTGACACCTGCTACCTGGAGCCGTGTCTTCTAGTCCTGCTCCCAGCACCATTGCAGTGCCCCCTTGGCAAAGCCCTGGCACACAGCCCACGAAGGGCTCTCACAGCAGAGAGGACTTGACTCTTCTGCTTTAAGAAAGAAAACTAACCTGGTGCTTCTTTCCTTGCCCTCTGGGGAGATCCGATGCCTCACCCTGGGCCATGGTGCCTACGGCTGCTGCTGAAAGGCAGTACCCACCCCCATAGCACAGGTCAGCTTCAGCAGGCCTCATACACAAAATGAAAAGAGGCTAGAATAAGACACTCAAGGGAGACAAGGCGGCTTCTTCCGGAAAACTCAATCTCCTGAAGACATGAATTTCATCAAAATTGGTGAAGAGTGGAAAATTTCATATTGGGCTGCATCTGTCTGAGGATTTCTTTAAATCTTTATTGTAAGTAACTCAAAACACAGACAACATGTGAGTCCCTCCCAAGTGTGAAGTTTCTGGAAGAGTTGCTCGGATGTACATAGAAGGTACATGATTACTCGACCACACTTACAGTTTGACTGCTTAAAATGTAAATTGCCAGTGAGAATGGGGGAGACGGTCGCCAACCAGCTGGGGCACAATCAGGTGACAAGGAGAACATTATAAAGTCCTCTTCCTGTTCTACATAGTCAGGTGACAGGAACACCAGGACTAGACATTTTAAAGATCTTGTTGCATGGAGCGGATACTCTGCAGGGAATCCAGTACAGGAGGAGGCAAGGCGCAGACAGGGCCATGGTGTGGGGGCTAACCTGGTAGGTGTCCCACAGGCGGATGGTGCAGCGCAGGGGCAGTTCCCTCATCAGCAGGTTGTTCATCCAGCGGAAGGCAAACTGCAGGTATCGTACTTCATGCCCATCCAGATGGTGGTGAACTCGCTCTGCACAACACAAGCACAGGCTGTCAGGGAGCCTCAGGGCAAAAGAACCAGTTCTACCAACAAAGGACTCCACAGTCCACTCTTCAAGAAGAAAACAAATAAGGGGCTTACAGAGGATCTGGGCTCAATGCCCAGCACTCAGATGGCAGTTCACAACCATTCCAGTTCCAGTTCCACAACCCCATATCCTCTTCTGACCTATGGGGGCACTAGGCAGATACATGGTGCCCACTCATACAAAGTACCCACACACATTAAAATGAGTAATTTTTTAAGAAGAGAATAATGAGGGTGACAATGATGGTAATGATGGTGATGATTCAAAAAGTAACAGCTGTGTCAGGTGCATGTGCACATTTGGGGTCTTTACACCCCAATACCCAGGAAGAGAAGAGAACCCATATGCATGGGGGAGCACAAATTAAGAAGCATATGGCTCCAGAGGTGAGTGCCAGTCTCTAGGATGAAGGGGTAAAAACAGATGAGAAACTGAGCCATCAAGCTCCTAGACACCCCATCCTTACCCAGGTATCATCCCACCTGCACCCAGACCTAGCAGACCTGTCCCTGTGCAGACTAGGCAGCCTCTAGGCACAGGTTGAAGTACTAAAAACAACTAGGCTTCCCAAAGAACCAGGCTCCACCCAACTGTCCCCAAAGCAAGGACCCTGTCTTAGTTCGAGATGCTACTGTTTAGATGGGACACCATGAACAACAGCAATGCGAGGAGAGAAGGGTTTATTTCACTCCCAGTTCATCATCGAAGGCAGGAGCTGATGCAGAGACCATAGAGGGGTCCTGCTTACTGGCTTGCTCCCCATGGCTTGCTCAGCCTGCTTTCTTACACAACCCAGGACCACCAGCTCAGGAATAACACCACCCACAATAGGCTGGGCCCTCCCCCATCAATCACTAACTAAGAAAATGCCTTAGAGCCAGATCTTATGGAGGCAGTTTCTCAATTGAGGTTCTCTCTTTTTAGAAAACTCTAGTTTGTATCAAGGTGATATAAAACTAGTGGCCACAGATCCCTACCAGCTAGCTACTGGCTATGCCTTAGAAGCAAGACTTTCCCAAACACTGAAGGAGAAACCCTGTCCTGCATTTGGCCTGCATCTCACAAATGACCCTTGCATGTCAATGTCAGAGTGGACACATTTAGCCAGGATGCCATGACTGGGAGGCAGTCAGGCCCACAAGAAGTTATGATATGAGCTGGCCCTAGAAAAGCAAAGCCTCAGCATTAAGGCAGTTCCTGCACTCTCTGCTGTCCTCAGCTGACCAGAATGCAGGTAGGGACATGATGTTCATGGGGCTGGGTCACAGTTTGGTGGTGCTTTGAACCCTCAGGGTCCATGTGCAAGAGGCTGGGTCCTTGTACGTAGTGGAAGAGGCAGTGGAACCTTTAAGAACTATGTCCTTGGAGGCATCCTTACGTTAAGGAACTGCTCTCAGAAGGGACTAATGTAGGTCTCATGGCATCCTGGTTGTTCTCACAAGAGGGCTGTTACAAAAGAAAAGCCTGGTCACTTTCTGTCCTCTTTGGCTCCTGTTCTGTAGAGTGAGCTGTCTGTCTCACAATTTATCACGACTGTGATGCCACCTGTTCTCATCGGAGATGAACTGATGCCAGTGTCCTGTGCTTGAATTTCTGGAGCTGAGCTAAATTAACCTCTTTTTCTTATAAATAAGCAGGTTCCAGTATTTCATTATAGTATCACCAAACAGACTAATATAGGTTGGCCTGGTGGAGAAAGCATAGGGATAAAGCCACTGTTAGTGCCGGGAAGTAGAAGGCAATCCAAGCTGAGTGGAAACAAGGTGGCGCATAACTAGAGTGGAGCTGATGAGAGCAGCATGTTCCCTCCGGTCTTCACGGAGGCTGGAGCAAGCACGCACTAAGAAAGCAACTGCCCTACGACTTTAAGGACAGAGTTCAGGAAGAGGGATGATGGCTCTGAGAACCCCAGAAAAGGATGCTAAAAGAGGTGATGGCCCTGAGACCCCCAGAAAAGGACACTGGGTAGGGTGATGGCCCTATGACCCCAGGAAAAGGGCTCTTGGACTAAAAAGCAGAAAGACCTTGTAGTCCCTGTATATCTGCCACATGATGCTTCTGCAGGAAAAGATCTAAGAACCTGGGTCCCCCACACAGCAGAGAGAGACCCTACCATATTGCTGGGCAGTGGGGCTGCCTGCGTCGTAGCCCTGCCAGTTGGTGCCACTCACTACGGATGCTCAGCTTGCACACAGGAGTTTGTCTGGATTCTGTTTACTAAAGATGTCTGGCACAGGCCTGTGCTAACAAGAATACTAGACTTCCAAATTCTAAATAGGTAAAAAAATGACTTCAAACCCGAAATTTGCTGTAGTTACTAAACTGACAGAAAGATCCAAGGGCCCAAGTGACTCTTCATGCCAGCAACCTGTGCAGTTCCCCAAGGACACATCCTGCTGGGACAGCAGCAGCCTCGGCTGTGGCCCAGCGCACTGAAGCAGGGCGCTGCAGTTGATGTGAAATTCAAATCTGATGAACACTTGCAAACAACAGTTTAGAAAATGACTGAATTTACTCAACAAGGTTCTTTCCACACAGGAGCATGAGGAACGAGCTTTCATGGATATGCGGGTGGCTGCTTGGGGAGGCCCAGGGATGGGGACAGCAATGGGGAGGGAAGAACAGGCAATGAGGGCAGGTGCCCTGGTTCCACTGGCCCCTTCCAGTCACAGTGAGCCACTGTTTTCAGGCTACAGCCAGTCTCACCTCTACCTTTACTAGTTAGCAGCTCTTCGGCTGTCCTAGAGACAACAGCACAGAGGTCAGCAGCCACTCCATCATCCTCAGATGACTCTCTGGGTGCCCACAAGTACTGTCAGGTCTTCATGGCTAGACCCAGCTTTCCTAAGGGCAGAGAGGATCTCTTTGGAGACTCTCTATGTTAAAGGAACAGCTGATGCTAGAGCTCAGAAAGGGTAAAGTGGAGAAAACAAGCACAGCCCTTCATGCTGGCCACATTTTGCTTTTAGTATCAGCAGCCCACCCACAGGGAAGGTCAGACTCTTAGGACCTGGAAAACAAACAGTTGGGCAGAAACGGCTCTGAAAAATTAAACACATATTTCTGGACTCTCTCTCATTGGAGTAACCTAGCAGAAGAGTGGAAAAATCAACCCTTCCTGCCATATTCAAGGGACCAGCAAGCTGTAGCCCCCTCCCCCCAGGCAGGCTGACTTGGTAAGGGGCAGGTTCTACCAGGAGTGCATGATAGGTTCCAGGTATGGTCGCCTCCCTTTGCAGAGCACCAGCCTGCAGGATGACAACACTGACAACGATAACCACATAGGACACAGGTCAGCCCTAGCTGTGCATCAGTCCACAGTGAGAATACAAAATGACCTTCCACACAGGGCTGCCTTTGAAACCAAGCCACTGGAGGGTAGGCTGCTCCTCTCCTTCAAGAGCCAAGCAGAACAAGTCTGGAGCCTCTCAGCTGCCCATGTCACCAGTGCCCATGAGCACTTGGCCTTCACTTCTGCTCAGCATGGGACCTTAAACTCCTGAGTTTGCTAAAAGGCAAACACGACAACATGAGACCATGAGGACCTCTGTGAGGTCTACGGCCAGGGTTCTGCTGGGTGTCCTAAATACTGCCAGGTGGAACCACTGACTCCGGCAGATGGAATGTCCCACCCTGGAGCTACCTGGGCAGTGTCCTTGTTCACAGGGAAGTGGCTATTTTTCACTGACTGCAAGCTACTCGGGGAAGAGGTAATGAATGATAAAGAGAACCAGCCACCAGCTCTTCAGCCAGCTCCTGATGTGCCTAATGAGTCTCAGGGAGGGACTCCTATTTTGAACATGGTGTAAGAAGGACCACTAAACTCTAGGCATGACTTCTGACTTCCATACATTAGAGCTGCGAATGTGCGCTGAAATGACTCATTTCTCCTGTTTCATAAGCGGGCATGAGCACATGCTCTCTCATTGATACAGGAATCTCATCTGGTCATCAATAATTCCAAAACCAGAATTTCCATTTCACTGGTAATCAGGGTTCAAGCATAATGAACAAACGGGCAGATATACTTACTACCATCTTTCAAGCCAACATGTCCTGTGTGGCAGGGCAAGGTGCATTGTTGTAAAGTCTATCAGAAGGGACAGTAGCCACCGCCTGCAGAGTGCTCTCCTCTGTGTTCAGCAGTGGGCCCATGGGCTGAAATTCCACGGAAAACATCTAGTCTTCTGGACTAAAAATGTGAGCAAATTATGCAAGCACACTGCATCCTGGAGCTCCCGCCACAGGTTAGAGTATTGACATGGGACCAGGCAACGAAGATTTATTTGCACAAAGAGCACACACAATGGCCCACATTTAGATACCTGACAAAGAAATCTTTTAATCCCATGCTGAGCTGAGGGCAGACTGAACATTGACCACTTTTGTTGGGTCTGGCTTGAATGGGTTTTGATTAAAGGGAAAGATTCCAATCCTCTCATCAGTTAGGAGGATAGAAAAGAACAGAAAACAGTCAACACAGAGCCTCTGCAACGGAAAAGTTGCTTCTCTACATGAAAAGTCAGGTCCCAAATGGGTGCTGCACCCAGTATACTGCCAGCTAGAGAACCTGGGGACCTGTTGTGAAAGGATGAGGGGCTGAACCAAGAGCCAGAGAGGAAGCCCAAAGCCACACTNCCACCCCTGCCCCCGAGAATGACCAGAAAAGCTTCCTCTCAGCAATACCAATGAATCAACCTCCAGTAGAGTGTGCTCAGAAAAATGACAGGAGGGCTGGAAGTGGGAGAAGAGTCAACACAGGTGGCCAATAGGAAGTAAGGGCTCTGGGGGGACACAGGCCAGGGCTGGGCAAACAACCAGGGCTATGGAGACCAGGACACAAGAGATCAGGGCTGTGCATACCAGGGCTCTGAGGACCAGGCCTAAGCAAAGCGGTCTACCTACCAACAGTAAACAGGAGTATACCTTACCAGCTCAGGACTCCAGCCCAGGAAGGGGGTTCTCACTCCCTCCTGGCCTAAAAGGGTAGAAGAGAGGAGCAAGGCCCCAAGGATGAACTGAAAGGGCAGCTGGGCCAGCCCTAAAGCATGAGCCAGGCTTCATCTGGCTCCTGGGATAATCTGGTTCAGGAAAATGAGAATGCTGGGCAGTGCCTGTGAGCACAAGTGAGCTGTACTGCCACATATGAGCTCCAACGCTTCCACAAACACACTACACTCTAATAATGGTCAGATAACCTCCTCAGGAAAAAAAATTATTTTACTCAGAAATTGCAATGTAAATCAATAGGAAGTGAGATTTATTTGGAAAATTTTAACGCCATTTTCAGAAATGTGCTGACCAGGCAAAGAAAGAAATCCCAACATCCTTGCTGCTGCTCCTGAGCCAAGAGCTCTCTGAATCTCAGCTGATTCTAGAACAAGAGAGGCTGAAGGGGCTTCTGTCCCTCAGAAGCAGTAGAGCCAGGAAAGCTGGCTTCCCAGAGGTGCATCTGCGGTCTCTCAGAAGCTGCCACCTGCTCTGTGATGAGTTTCAACAGACCCTACGTCTGGTCCTGACAGGACGCCCTGAAAACCTTGCAAGGTCTCTGTTATACCAGCGGGGTTCCTGGTGGGTACTAGAGAGTTCTGGGATGGGGCTGGCCACCTAAAACCGGAAGCTTTGTTGGTCCCTGGAAAGGAGAGAGGAGCTGGAGGGTGAGTGCCACTATGCACCCAAAATGCACTTGCCACGCCCACAACATACACCATCAGAGCTCTCAGCAGTCAACTTTGTGGAGTCTCCTAGGAGGCCAGAACTATGATACAATGGAGAGGTGGCGATCCTGATACCACAGGGACGGGGATGAAGCTTCGTTGGGTTAATCCCCCTGGCCCATGCCCCCACAGTAGACTGTAGCTGTGAATGTGTGTGCTTCCTGGATCTTATGAGCCACTCCAAAGAGCTACCCAGCCTTAGAGCTGAGGACACTGATGAATTCTGAGGCAGTCAGTAAGAAATGCACATGGCCTGGGTACCACAGTGTGGCTGTCATCTTGGAGGAAGGTGGTCATGTGACTTCATTCATGCTTGTAAACTCTGACTCTAATTCTAGGTGTACAACATCAGGAGTATGGTAGACACCAGGTTAAGCATGCAGAGAGTAAAGATACTTGCCACCATCAAATGGCCCAATGGGCAGATATCCCCAACAGACCTTAGGGTAGAGGATAGATGCATTCCTTCAAAATAAGTCTTTCAAGAGTCATTTTAACATGGCCAACCAAGCATAAAACTATTGTCTTCTTATGTGCTCAACACTGTTGGTGAGGGCAGTCAGAACCAGAAGGCACAATGTTTCAAGGCAGGCAAGCCTGACGTGGTCAATTCAGCCCCAGAAACGGGCCACAGCATACTAGGTCCTGGGACTTGCAGGAAGGAGACAATACCTCCCACTCTTGGGATCCCAGTGAGCATGAGCTCAGAATATAATTAAGCCTCCTGGCACGCTGTATAGCATCAGGATGTATCTGACACCACAGCACACAATCTTCTCATCTCTGGAGAGGCATTAAGGTCTATTTTTTGACAGTAACATAATCTAAAATACAGGTTCTTCTGGAGCTACACAGAGCTGAGGCAACGAGGTATTAGATCACTCTTGCTTCACAGATGTGTTCATAAGCATCTCGATAAGTCCCTCCAAGACAGGGCTGTCACCACACCAGAAAGCAACTACCAATCAGATTAAGCTGGAAAGGGCAACATGAGTTTCCTGGAGGGCCAGCGCTCAGGAGGTCTGACTGCACTCTCCATGCCAGATCAGTGAAGACTGCAGCGGAGAGGGAGCAGAGGACAGGGCAGCTGGAAGAGCCCCATTCAGATTGTTTCATGTGCAGATGAGTTTTGCACACACAAAAGTCAAAGATCACTATAAGGTTGTGTCCTCAATCACTCTACCTCTTCTTTTTGTTTGTTTTGTTGCTTTTTTTTCGAGACAGGGTTTCTCTGTGTAGCCTGGATGCCCAGGAACTTACTCTGTAGACCAGGCTGACCTAGAACTCATAGAGATCCTCCTGCCTCTGCCACCTAACTGCTGGGATTAAAGGCATACACGCCACCGCTCCACATCTCCACCTTATTTTTTGAAACTGGGTATCTCGTAAAACACTGGCACACCTACTTTTTTTACTTGGGGGAGGGACATCTGAACTCGGGTTTTCATGCCTACATGACAGGCACCTTACCAAAAGAGCAATCTCCCTAGGTCTTGTCCCATACGACTCTCAAGAGATGACATTGTAAAGCTCCAAACAGGGGATGCAGCATTTGGAAGGCAGCTATGTTCACTCTGGATGGAAGCATCTGAAGAGCAACTTTTAATTTTGATATTTGTCCAAATCTCCTTAATGCTCCCTGTTTGGGTAGCTTTCTAAGAAATCAACTCTAATACCTAACTTCACAGCACAAAAGCTGTGTTCCTGCAAGCCACAGAACCTGAGGTTTGAAGTGTCTCATTCATTCCCATTCACTTTTTAACTTGGCAAAGACACGGTGCAAGTTCCTTTACATAGTATGTGTGTTCATCCATTGAATTTCTTTCTCACTTTAGTGGAAATCAATTGCCCTTATGTGTGGCTCTTTCCAAACACTCTACCATCCCAGCGCTCTTTACTTCAGTGTCAATAAAACATGACCTTGATCACCATTCTTGAACTCAGCCAAAGCTAGGCCTAGTATGCTGTTCTTCTTGTTGGATTATGTCTAGGTATGCCAAGGACTCTGTGTTTGCCCGTGAACTGAAAGATCAGCTTGCCTTTTCTGCAAGAAAGCAGGTTGAGACCTTAACTGGGATTGAGTTGAATGTGTGGCTAATTAGAGGAAATGTTATTTAATACCTGAGTATTTGAGTCTATCACTGGGTCTTCTGAATTTCGCTAGGCTATATTTTGTAGCTTCCATGTTCAAGATGATTGCATCAAGTATTCCTGAAATTTTATGCTACATTTTTATACTACTATAACCAATGATGTTCATTCCATCTCAAGTGTTAATATCTGTGCATGTACTTACATGCACACACATAGCCACAAATATATACAGGTCAGAGAACAACCTGGAGTGTCATTCCTCAGAAGATGTCATTCACATCTACTTGGTTATTTTTGAGATAGGGTCTCTTGCGGCCCAAAATTCAACAAGTAAGTAGGCTAGATGGCCAGAAAGCCCCAGGTATCAACCTGTCTCTGCCTCCCTAGCACTGGGGTTATAAGCATGCACCACGATGCCTATTCATTTCATGTGGATTGAGTATCAAATTCAGACCCACCAACTGAGCTATTTCGTAGCCTACTCAATTGTTGATTTCTTGTTGCTATTATGTTAAAACCCTTTCTGTGTGTTGGCGTGGTTTCCTGAAGCCTTGCAAAATTCTCTTCCAGGTTCTAGTTAGTTCTTTTACTGCTTCCATCAGCTTTCAAGAGATGAAGGGGTTTTGTTTCTCCTTTCCCACTCTGAGGGCCATTTGCACACCATGTGTGTTTCCATTTGCTGGTTTTGCCTGTGTGTCCTGGCTGGACTCCCCGTATGCATGCTGAATAGAAACAGTGAGAATGAACAGGCCTGGACAAAACATTCAGACTTACATGGCCAACATTTGCAGAAGCCCTCTGCCAAAGTTAGGACATTCCCCTCCACTCCCAGATTACGGGGGGCTCTCATTAAGAATGAACACTAGGCTTTGTCAAACGCTTCTCCAGCACACACTGAGATAATTTTATGAGTCTGTCCTTTTTTGATATTTTAACATAATGGACTATATCAGAGGTTTGTTCAACAGTAAATCAACCATGCATTCGTGGATACAGCACATGTCACACTGATACATTATTCTTTTAATACAGTGTTGGATTGGATTTGCTTAAAGTTCTGTTCAAGACTTTCCCATCTATGTTCTCAGAGAACACTGATCTGCACTTTCTTTAAAAGCACCTTTGGTTTGAGAAGAGGAACACCGACTTTACAGAGTAAACTGTGATGTGTGTTCCTGTTTAGTTTACCAGCAGCCCATGCAGAATCAGCTAGACTCTACTGAACGTTTCCCAGGAAGGGCATCTGTGCCTACAATCTTCACTGAAGGAAGATTCAAACTACAACTCACTTGCTCTCACAAATGTGGGCATATTTGAAACATTCACTTCTCCGAGGGTGAGCTGTGTAATTCTGTTTTTAGAAAAAGATACTTGCTTCATAATATTGTCAAACGTATTGTCAAAATGTGAGCAACAGCCCCTATCTTCATGCTTAGGGGACCTGCACAGTGGTGACTGTCCCATCTGCTTCTTTCCCCCAAATCAGTTGGCTATAAGCATTCATGTATTGATTCTTCCTAACCAGACTTAGGGAGTCATTCCATCTGACTTCCCACCCCAGTTCCCTAGGGCAGGAGCTGAGGTCCCTGATTTGATAACTCGGGTTTCCTTCAGGAACAGGTGTCTAGTACTATGTGTTTCCCTCTAAGCACTGCTTTGTATGTGTTCAACAAATTCTCTACCACTGTATGTCTGAATATTCTGACCATTCACTTCAAAATACCTCCTCGCATCCTTTGTTGATATCTCCTATGATCACTGGATTACTTACAGGTATATAGGTTGCTTTAGAAATCATGGGGCATCTCCCAGAAATCTCAGAGATCTCTACAACAGCTCATTGTTCTCGGAGAGCATACCTCATATTCCTTAAATCCTCTAAGACTCACTGAGACATCTGCCATGCATATGGGTGTGGTGAGATACACAATCTTAAAGTGCTCTCTAAGTCAAGCAGTTTACCGAGAGTGTTGTTCAAGTGCTCTGGGCCCTTACTAGTTCTCTGTCACCCTGTCCTACTGTCTGAAGAGAAGCGAACAAAATCTGCAACTTTAACACAAATCAACCATTTCTTCTTAAACTTTGGAATGTTATTCTGAGTATTTTGAAACTCAATACATGCAGTAATACTTGGTAGTAGGGGCAGGTGACCAATTTTTGCTCTTATAAGATGACTGTTTTATAAAATATTTTATGTATTATATATAAAGGTTTCTATAACATAGATTCAAGTACACATATGATTATACTATATGAAAATTTATATTCTGCCTTCTTAACTCTGTTTCGCTGTGACAGGGACTTCCACGTTTTTTAGAGTGGTGTAAGCATCATGTTACTTTAAACCATGTGTCTTTGTCTTTAAGAGGGACTTCTCCCATGAATCACATAGGTAGATCCTACTTTTTAGTCCAGTCTGACAGATTTGCCTTTTGATTGACATGCAAGGCCTTCAGTGTGCACTTCTCTACATGCTGAGCGGGACCCTGGGGTATTCTTTTTGGTGCTCCGTTTGTCCCATCATTCTTTGCTCACCTTTCACACTCTTCTTGTCTTCCTGTAGTATGCCCATCATCCATATGATTCCACTTTGCCTCCTGTGCAGCTCACTGGTCACAGCTCAGCCGTCTTGTCACCACACAGCCTAGGTGCCTTGTCAGTTCAGCTTGTGCGCGTCACACAGCCTAGCATGCAGTATGAGGACCATGGACACCAGCCTGTTCCTCCTGACAGCATGGTCTTTATGCTCTCTTGGTTCTCTTCCATCTCCCACTGTCACTTTCTCTGTCTTAACTTTCTAGTTCTTCAGAACAAAGAATTCTCTTTGGAATTCTCTTAACTTTTATCTAAAAAATGTTGATTTGGCCTCAATTTCTAGGAATGCCTATTTCTGGCTAGCAACTTTGGAGTTCTCCATTCAGTGAGTTGGACATGTGGCTCTGCTGCTGCCTGAGATGCTCCTAAGCCATCTGCCATGGCCCTGACACTTTTCTGGCTCCCTTTTGTGTTTTCTTTCTCAGTGGCTGTAGGCACTGTTCCTGTGAGGTGACTTGGTTTTAGGGTCTTACATCTCACACTCACTTTCCACTTGCCTCTGTGATTCTCTGGACCTAACAGCTTCTAAATGTTTGCCAAAAAGCCAGTACATTTCTTCCTGTTCCCCGAGAGTGCACACCAATCACAGGCACATAAGCTGCCAGAACCTTCTATGAGGCCACAGGTGCCATTTCCATTGTCTTTCTCCTTGTTCATTCATTCTGTACAGACCAGGTTGCTGTGCCCATGGGCTCGTGGAGTTTCTCCAGAGTCTAATCTCCCATAATCCCACACACTGTGTTTTACATTTGTTTCACTGAAGTCTTCATCTTCATAAACTCAGTGGGGACCATTCTGACGTCTTCCATCTCTGCTAGGCATGATCTCTATTTCCCTATTGTCTCAGTGTCACTGTCTTAACTAGTCCAACTCTCGTGGGTCACTGTCTCTGTGAACCCTGTGCTGGCTAGGGTTCAATTCTTATTGACTTCCGGCTAACAACAGTTTCCTGCCATGCCTGGCAGTGCCCTTGGGAGGTAGTGCTGGGACTCTGTGTTTGTTGGGTGCTGAAATTTTGTCTTCTAATTCTTGCTTTTCAGTTTTCACCTGGAGTACTTTAATTGTCTTTCTTTGTGGCTTTGGGTCTGGGCTTGTCCCCTTGGTGCCCCTTGGTGCTAAGGCAAACCCTTCTGCTCAGGCTTTCAGGAACAGACTCAATCCCACATGGGACTCGATCTCTTCTGTGCTGCCCTTCGTCTCAGCCTCAGCTCTCCCTCAGACTGCTATCTGAACACAGAGATCACTGGGGTCCTTTTAGGTCCCTCCCCATGGTGCCCAGATACACAATCGCCACAAATATAGCTAGAAACACTACAAACTGATGATTAACACAGTCTTTGTGGTCCAGTTTTGAAGTGGGGCTTCACAAATCTGCAAACAGAGATGAGTTTTCATTCAGGGGCTAGCCTGGAAAAGACTCTGTTCCAGCTTCACTAAATGAAGTCGTTGTCAAGATCCACTTGCTTACAGCTCTATGATCCAAGACCAAAGCTCTGTGCTGCCTACTAGTTGAGGCCACCCGCAGGTCATGACTATGTGGGCTTCTCCAACCAACTGCTCATGTCAGGAGCAAGGACCATGCCTAGCACCACTTTGCAAGGTAGAACCTAAGTTGTGATAAGACAGAGACCCATCTGCACTGCCACCAAGACACAGGTGTCCACCTGAACCACAGAAAGGCTGATTACATGGAGACAGGAATACCAGTAGGCATGGCATAGCTCTATGGGACTTCCTTAGGGTCTGTCCATTACATCCACTTCATACCTGCTCCCCACTGTAGCATGGCACAAAGAAAGGGGCTTGACTCACTGGAGTCCAGCTCAGAGGAAACCCAAGACTGTAAGTGAGAGAGGATCAGACCCATTCTGCCAGCTCCAAATGGCAGGCGAAGACCCTAATCAAACTGAGGAAGAAATAGAAAAATTGCTAGACAGACAAGCATAAAAGCCTCAGAAGACACATGACAGGTTGGCTCCTCAGAGTCAGCCCTGACACAGCCAAGTTCTCCAGATACACTCACTTCTGCTGAACCAGCCAGCTGAGAGCACAGCTACTGCAAACCTGGCTGAGCTGCATCCCAGACCCATATCCTCTCTGTGCCTGCTGTCAGTGTCCGCTCACCTTTCAGATTCAGCACACACATCACAGCCTTCCCTGGTCCTGACTTTCCTGCATCCCACAAAGCCCAGTGTCTGGAGCATGGCATATATAGAAGGGACATCTGCAACCACTGCTGGCCTTGGTAAACAGTGTGGTACCTCACCATGAGACTCTGAGCTCCTTTCCAGGTTCAGAACCCAGGGAACAAGACATAGGAAAAGATCTCCATGTCAGCAGGAGGGTCAGACAGCAGGTGGACAGGCCAGCAAGTGCATGGTAAATGAATTAAGACAGAGAGGAAAAGACCAAGGCTGATGAGGAGGGAGGGATGGGGCATTTTCAAAGTGCCGTGTAATGAATGCCCACACAGAAACCCCCAGCAGTACCTGAATATCACTATTTACCTTCTGTATACCCAGAGCTTCAAAGGTCAGACCCTTCTATGAAGGCATGGCAGCAACACCCAGACCTAGCCACGGGACATGAAACTCAAGAACAGCAGAGATGCAGGGACACACGACAGACCTACCCACTGCATCCCAGCCTCTAGGAGTGTAACCTTACAGCACAGTTATTCTTGGGCAGCCTCAGTATTTGACATCAGTCCCCAAAGCCACCAAAGAGTTGAGTCAGCATCTAGAAAGCTGACCAACCCAGCAGCAAGTGGTCAGCAAGTCAAAAGCATCTAAGCTCTGGTTTTATATGAATAAATGTATATTTGAGAGTTTGCTAAAGATGTAATTTCAAGGGCAGCTTCACTCATGGTCATTATCACAGTCAAAGGCCTAAGTGGGACAGGTGCCTAATTCTGATAAAANAAAAAAAAAAAAAAGAAAGAAAGGTCTCCCTGTCCCAGTGCTGAAAATCATATAGCTTCTGTCACTGGCACCAATGGCAGGTAGCTCTAGCTCCTTTTCTGTCAAGGGACTTACATGCCCTGGCCTTCCTGGGCGACAAGGAAAATTTCCCCCAAGGAAAATAAGTCTTGGCTTCCAAGCCCCATGCCTCTCAGGAAATGTGTGAAACCTGGGTCTAGCTCCAGAGCTGACAGACTGGACATGCCAAAGCTCCCTGGCCACACTCTTTGAACACCACACTACACCTGGCTCTTCTTACACTAGAAGTGTACCCTGTCCCCCACCTCCACACGGCATAAGCCATAACAGGAAATGCACTTGCCATCCCAGACCCACACTAAAATCACCTCTGCTTAGTGGAGAGCACCCTTGGAAGGTGCTCTACACCAAGATAGTAGAGAGACAGAGCTTCAAATCATAAATGAGAATGAACGATGGCCCCCATCTATTGAAGCAAGAACCCTAAGTTAAAACTCTGGTGAGCAAATGGAAAGCAAGGAGAAAGCCTCTATCTATCAAGAACAGTAGGCAACGAAGAGCTATCTTCCACAGCCATCAGCTGTTCTCAACATTCTGGACAGAAGCATCCAGTGCAGGATCTACCATATAGAGGCATGAAGGAGTAACTAAGCGTCCAGAAGAAACAACCCCAAGTCCTTGTAGCAGGTACCAGTACTGCTGCAGTTTCCTGTACAGTGAGTCCCTGCTTCTTAGCCAACTACAAGTGACTGTCCACCTGTTGAACACATCATACATGGACACTGGGTGACAAACTTCACTCAGACAGAATGATGGGGTGCATGCAGTACCAAGATAAATCCCGATCCCTCCTGAGTTCTGTCTTCTCAGAGGAAGGAAAAGAAAACCACGAGAGCAGGATCAGTGTGCAGGGAATTACAGATTCCAGCTGAAACAGGTTTTCTGGAAACGAGGAGGGGCATTCGGTGTGGAAGATGGGTATGCTGATTGTTCTTGGGGTACCTGTGAGCTGCAGAATATTTGCTTAACTATGCAGAGATGTGTTGCATTTGTTTAATTATGTAAAAATGTGTTGCTGTTTTACCTTGCCTGCCTAAGGTACCTGACTAGTCTAATAAAAAGCTAAATAGCCAATAGCAAGGGAGGAGGTACAGGAAGGGCTTTCAGGCAAAGACAGTAAGTAAAAAGAGTAATTTAGGCTCAGAAAAGAAAAAGGGGAGAAAGAAAAAGAGGTGCCAGGGAGACCCCAGAGAGTAGCCAGCCAGACACAAAAGAAGCAGGAAAGCAGGACCTACAGAATGAAAGAAAGGTAGAAAGCCCTGAGGCAAAACGTAGATAAATAGAAACAGATTAAATTAAGTTGAAAGAGTTAGTGGGGAAAATCTAAGCTAAGGCTTTTCATAATTAATAATAAGTCTCTGTGTCTTTATTTGGGAGCTGTTTGGTGACCCAAAGAAAATGCCAACTACAAATGGTGTCCAATATGGGACCCAAATTTCCACACAGGGCCTGAGAATAATGAAAAAACAAACAAATACATGCAGCTTCTTGAAGAGGGGCTGCTGTGAAGCAGAGCACTTGAACAGCCAACACACTAAGTAGAAGGAGTAAGCTAAGTAAAAAACACCTACCTGCCACAGTGCAGGCACCAACTTCCTAGAGCTGGGACAGTTAAATACAGTCCTCGGATAAAAGCATCTCCCAGTTAAATGCAGCTCTCTGCCAGGATGCAGGCTCAAAGCTCAGCTCTTAAGGACCCAGGAAAGATAGGTGGAGCCAACCAACAGAGGGCCTAGCTGCCACTTAGCAGTCTAAGGTTTGGCTCACACTGTCAGAGAATGCTACAAGTACACAGTAAAACAGATCCAGACTGAAAAAAATCTTTAAACAGGTTACAGTATGAGTAAGTGCTTAAGAAAGAAAAGAAAATGGGTATAGACAGTCATAGGAAAAAATAGTTTTAAAATAATTATATAAAGTCTTTAAAGAAAGAGTAGTATAATATAAAAAGAATAAAGCACATCAAGATGGGAAATACACAGGGAGTCTAGATCCTGTATGGTGCTTTGTTGACTTTGAATTTTTTAGATGCTGATGAGCAAATGGCAGCTGCTGAGAGAATGGAATTGTAAATGGAACTGCTACATTAAACTAGTCTAGATACTTTGGAGATGTCTTAACTTTAAAAGGGAAATCAGAAAATATATTGCACTGGGGAAGAGGTTATTCTTTTCTTTTTCACAGGAAATGAAAGGCTGTAGATTTGTTCAAAATTAATAGAGACGAGATTTGATTGGGGGAGACCCCTGAAATCTTGGCTACAGACATATAGAAATAATCCAAGAAAAACTACAAGACAGGTGATATATACGCTAATCCCTGGACTTGGAAATAGCTCTGAGATAGAATGAGACATGATAAATCTTGTTGGTTAACAGAGTCATCATGACTCATTATTACATGCCATCCCTTCATATGGCATGGATAGAGGTTTGGTTATACAGTCCAAATAAACTTATAAAGTTGACTAATGTCTTTTGCCTGCTCAAACATAAAACAAAATAAAATCAACTTTGGCTGGCCTGTGTACAACACACAGTCCATACTTGTTAATGCAGATATGTATGTTACCTTTGAAAGTTTGTGAGTTTTCAGAGCAAGGGGACCAGACACCAATGGAAATGGGTGGCTCAGGTAATCCAGCCTTTCAGAGTGCCTCTGTAACAGTTTGCTCATAGTTCTGCATTCAGAACAACTTTAAGGCTGCTAGCTGAGATGGTCCAACCCCACAGACTATTCTAGCCAGTACTTCAGATAAGCCTTGCAGTTTCCCATTACACATAGACTGGGCAACAAATATTATAGCTAATTTCCTTATGATTTGACCATTATCTCAATTTTCTCAGGGTCCCCGGGAGATGCTGTCACCCCCAGACAACAAGGATGCACACTAGAGAAAATAACACCCACATTCCCAAAAAGTAGGATTTACATTTTTTGGTCATTCGGTGGGTTATGGATGTTTGTCATAATTTAATAGGAATTTGGGAACATAGGATAAAAAGACAGCCATTCATCTCAAATATTTTACATCAGTGTGGATTTTTATATGTGGTGTAAATTTAAGGTTATTTTGTTATATCATATATGTTGATACTCTTACTTAAGGTATTGTACCTATACAGCTCATTTAAAATTTTAATCTAAAGTCCTATTCCTTGAAAGTTATTATTGAAAGTGTTTAAAATAATTAAGAAATACAAATTAGTAGTTAGTCATTTATAACAAACTTATAGTCATGCTATGTTTTTTCAAGGTTAAACATTTATTTTACATAGAAAAGTAATCTTCAAACACTTCAGAGACCTACAGAATATGACATTTCTGATGTTTAATATCCTAAGGCTTTTAATGACAGTGAGACATATCTGCTCCTGGCCGCACCAAACAACTTCAAAGGATGACGGGCATCAAAGAACCTCCATATGGAGTTTGCTATCACTGTGGAAAAGTTAGCCATTTGAGCAAGACACTGCCCTTGTCTCACCTACTGACAGTATGCTGTGCAAACTGAACAAAAAGGACACAAAGGGAAAAGACCTCCAATTTGCCAAGACAAGGTAGGACAGTCCATCAAAATTCCTGCTTCACAGAAAAATCTGTCAGATATTCTAGGCCTGTAGGCCAAAGATAGATGCCCTAATGTTGCAGATGGATCTTGGATGACTGTCCAAGAAGCCATATGTCTTTGTCATTTCTATAGTTTTGAAAGTTGCTTGCTCTGTCTTGGATCTTGGATGGAATTGAAAACTAAATACTTATAGTTTTCTTTGTTATCAAATTCAGAAAAGAAACTTACATAAAAGATATAAAGTTTAAGGTTGATAAACATAAAAGCTTAAATTGTTTATCTAAGAAAATGTTTTGAGGTCTAAAAAGATAATTTTGGGATTGGTAATACAAGTTAGGATAGAAAGTATATTAGGTACAAAACTTTGGACTCAAGAAGATAGGATAGATAATGGAGTATTTTCTCAGAATTTGCCAAATTCAAATAAATGAACTGGATATTGTAAATATAATTCTTATTTGATAATTCTTCTTACTGTATATAGTCTTACTATGTTAAAACTAAAACCTTTCTTTTTATTTAAACAAAAAAGGGGAAATGTTGCAGAATATCTGCTTAACTATATAAGGATATATAACTATATAAGGATTTGTTAATGTTGCAAAATATTTGTTTAACTATGTAAAGATGTGCTACATTTGTTTAATTATGTAAAGATGTGCTTCTGTTTCACCTTGCCTGCCTAAGGCACCCGACTGATCTAATAAAAAGCTAGACAGCCAATAGTGAGGGAGGAGGTATATGGAGGGCTTCTAAGCAGGGAAAGTAAGAGGAGGAGAAACTTAGGTTCAGAAAAGAAAAAGGGGAGAAAGTAAAAGAGACACCAGGGAGACACCAAGGGCCAGACAGACAGATATGGAGAAAGCAGGAAAGTAAAACATATAAAATGAATGAAAGGAAAAAAGCCGAGGCAAAATGTAGATAAACAGATTAAATTAAAAGAGATAGTGGGACAAACCCAAGTAAAACTGAGCATTCATAATTAATAAGTCTCCATGTCTTATTTGGGAGCTGGTTGGTGGTTCAAAGAAAATTCCAACTACACCTGTGCAAATCAAATGAGGTACAGCCTACATTCCACCCATACATTAGTATTCCCATGCCCTTAGCCTGACTGTACCCATGAAAGAAAGCTCCTCATACAGTCTGGCTTCACCCTGTTGTCAACAACCCCTAAGGTCTTAAGATGTAGAAACTGGGTATAGCAAGTAAAAGGTGTGGTCTCCAGACTTGTGTATCACAGGCCTGGCTGATGTA
>LOEQ01000251.1:125396-157772 GCA_001685075.1 Bramus lutescens | reverse complement strand
GGGCCAAGCAGTGTTTTAATTAATACAGTTTCTGTGTGGTTATTTCAGGTGTAAGCTAGCCGGGGCGGCCAGGACAAACAAAACTGTTCTACACAAATGGCACTGTGGTCACTACACACTCTACACAGACACAAGCCCCATTATTTCCTCACACACATGCAAGAGTGAGGCTGCAGAGTTACAAGGAAAATAATGATGTGCAGTGGCTAGGCTTGGTTTTTGACTTGACAGAATCTAGAATCTTCCAGGAGACAGTCCCCTGGGCAGACCTGTGAGGGCTTATCTAAGTTAAGGCTGGCCTCTGACCATGTCTGGGAGGCCTTGATGATGTTGATATGGGAAGGCCCACCTTAATTGTGGGTGGAACCGAGCACTGGGCAGGGGTCCTGAACTGTGTCACACAGAAGAGGCTGAGTGTGAGTGAATGCATGCAGCACTCTCTGCTTTCTAATGGTGGCTGTGATATGACTCACGCTCCTGCAGCCAGGACTTCCCGCCATGACGGACTGGACTTTTGAACTAAACCCTTTCTCCCTCCATTGCTTTTGCCAGGACATTTTATCACAAAAATAGGAAAAGAAACTACACCTATGGTCTCTAGAAGGGAAATGCAAGGCATCCTGTGAGCTGACCAAGGATTTTCAGTCAGGATACAGAAAATAATACACAACCCCCAAAATGATTTTATCAAAACCTAGAGATTTCTGTTCATTAGAAGGCACTGTCTGGAAAATGAGCTGATGGGCCAGGACTGGGAGAGAGGGCTCTCCGGATCCATGTCTTATGCAGCATTACTGTGAAGCACAAATGAAGGGCAAGGAGGAAGCATAATGTTGAAGAAACAGCACTCTGACGTCAGAATGGACAGGGTTCACGGGCATGGTTGGTGAGTACCCAATGTGGTAGAGTCAGTTTTGTGAAGAACTTCACCTTTTTCTTGTGCAAACTCACCATCCTTGTACACTGAGCTCCAGGCACTCCTAGGTAAGGGCTCACTGAGTGTGTCAGTGAGAAGGCACATGCTGTGCATTCTCAGAAGCAGCACAGTATCCAGCATGGAGACTCCCTGACTTCTCCACAGCAGGTGGACTGACCATTTTCAGGCAAGGGGCAGCTAGGTGACTTAAAGGAGCACCTTTGTTGTTCAGGCAGGAATGTGGATTTTTATGTTTCTCAATGCCATTTTAAAAGAATTTAATTTCTCCTTTAAATTGCTTACTGCTCATTCTTAATGAATCTTTGCAGCCCAGTTACAGAAGGACTTTGTCAGTTTAATATACCTCTATTTTATTGAGCAAAACTCTAACATCACATCTTGACTCTTCAGCACATAGAGCCAGCCTCAGTGGGTATGTGGGTGAGGTCTGCATTCCCCATCTGTAAGTTGGCAGGTACTCTCCATCTGCTCACTCCCAAGTCAATAGGGTCTCCTGCAGACGGCTCTCCCAAGTGTCCACAAAGGCCAGCTCAGAGCCCCCTGTCCAAGCACAGTGATCCTCTCTAGTTCTTCTTCCTTTGAACTGAGTAAGCAGGAGTCAGCTCCCTGGGACTACGACCTGGGAATTCTCAGCGGTCTGAGCACATTCCCGAGGGTCACCACAGCTCTACATGAAGGTCACCACCTGCACCAGGACAATGCCCACTTCAGGCACCAACCTTCTCTGGTGGCCTTCTCACCAACAAGTTCCAGGATGATGGAGCCACTTTCTCTCTCATTCCTATTCTACCAGGCCACCAACCAGTTCTCAGATTGAATAATTCCTCCCCAAGGAAAGGAAATGTAAATGACTAATTATAAAAGGCAACGGTTCTCTTCTCCTCAGAGAAGCTGTCCTGCTAAGTAATGAGTCCAAGAGTAATAGTATAACTTCAGGGTAGGCGAGTGTGGAGCTGTAATTCAGGAAGTAATGGCCAGCCGACAAACCCTGGCATGAGAGCTGTTAGGGAAATGAACAGACTGGCGAAAGCACAAGAATAATCCCTTAAGAGCCACAGAACGATGCCTGCAGCCCGGAACGTCAACCTGCACCCAGATCTCGGACACCACAACCACAAAGGGCTGAGACTCCGTGGAGGCCAATCCCCAGTCTGCACCCCACCCCGCAGAAAACTAACATTCAAAACAGCTTCATCAGACCTGAAGCCAGCCACCTGTATCCACACAGTCCACTGTGAAGAACCAACCCAGCAGAAACCCTTCATATATATATATCCTCAGTCTACAACAGAAGTCATCGCCAAAAGGAAGCCATAGACACTCAACGCATTAACAGCGTGTGTGTCAGAAACAGAGCTGAGGCAGGAAGGTCACAAATTCCAGGCTAGCCTGGGCTATAGGGAAATATCCTGTTTCAAAACAAAAATAGAAAACTATAGAACAACTGAAGAAACTAGGCCCAGAATATTTTTTTTAACTCTATACCTCTTGTTGGTACTTAGGGGCAAAAACAAGTGCCCCTGCATAGGCCTCAAACATAGTTGCTGTATTAGCTGGCAGGAGACCCAGAAGGCCTCAGCTTACATTTCAGATGACCACAGGGAGCCAGAGCTAGCGAGTGCTTCACCACCAGGCTCTTTTCTTATAGCCTCATTCATTTATTAAGGCAACGCCATGCATCACAATCACAGACAGGGTCTCCTGGGTGCAAGCATCTGCTGACTGCAAGCCCAGACTCTTTCTACAATGCTCCTTCCTGGGGTGGTATTAGGATTCTATCTGGAACTAGGATCTAATGCCTCACCACAAAGGTGTAGCCCAAGCTGGCTTCAAACTCAAGACCTTCCTGCCTCTGGCAATTCAGCATTTCCTATCAGCATGAGTACCACAACCAGTACCATCAGGTAAGTCCACACAGAAGGCCTGAGCATAGTACAGAACATTCCCCTAAGCCTACAGATCACTCCCCAGACTTAATCTGTATCGTCCCTTGGCAGTGACTGGGGCAGCCATTCTCACATACATCTATGGGAGCTAAGAGAATGAGTTTGTGCTCTGGCTAACCCCAGGACTCAAGCTGTCTACTGGCCCAGCCTAACACTGTATAGTACAAATGCCCCTCATGGTAGGAATTTTAGTTTTTCACTAGCAATTATTAATTATACACAACAATAGGTTTTGTTATAAAGCATACACTGCATTACCCACCCTCCAACACACACTTCTGAGATGTCCTCCCCTCTTCCCAGCTAAACTCCTTGTACTTTCACCATTTTTGTGTGTGTGTTTGTGTTTTAGTTTGGATTTTGTTCTTTTAGTCAGTCTCACTATGTTACCGTCACTGGCCTGGAACTCACTATGTAGACCAGGCTCGCCTTGGACTCTGCTTCTTAAATGCAGGGATTAAAAGTGTAGGTCATTGTGTCCAACTTTCATGTTGTTGTTGTTATTGTTATTGTTTTAATATGGGCGGGGAGCACAGAGGCCAAAAAAGGCCATGGGATCCCCTGGAGTTAGAGTTAAAGGTGACTGTGAACTACCTGAGGAAAGCTCTCAAGCAGGGTGCAGTATCTCCAGCACACACGTCCACAGTAAGTTCTTTTCCTTTCATACTGACTCCTGAGAGGCAGTGAGCTGTAGCCAGAGCTCAAGAGTCCAAAATCTCAATATGATACAGTCTAGGTGTTAGGTGCCTGGGGGTCTGCTAGGAGGATGGGGTTAATGGCTGTGTTTCCCCCACCCATCCTATCATTCTGTACCATCATGTTTGGCATGACTGTCTTAAGCAGTGCACAGCTGGCTCCTAGTTTTCAATCCAATCTATCTGGCAGCTTCTTTCTTCATAGCATCAAGCATGTCTTCCCACTTTCTCTTCCCTCTGCTGTTTCTCATCTACTTCCATCTCCATTTTCAATTTATAGGCTACCTACCCTTCCTCTGAGGGTTCCTCTTCCGGTTTGTGTTCCGTATCTTTCGCCTCACACCTGCATGTTTGACTTGATTCCTCTCTCGAGATTAGTTTTACTTATTGACTCTAAGCAAGGACTTAAGATTCCAAGGCCAAGGTGGGGATACTCAAATTGTAACTTCCTAAATAAAACAAAACAAATTTCAACTGCTCAGTCATCATCTTCTCAGTGCTATCTTCCCCCTAGAGATTCTGTCTGGGTTTGCTCCCACCCCATCATTTCCTCAGACCCTCATTCAGTCCCCGAATCCTCTCCGGTTGTGCCCAATGGGTTGCAGAATGTGATGACTATAATCTGGCTGCTGGAAGTTCCAGTTAGTTAGTTCAAAGTCGTCGGAGTTGTATTCTGGTTGCAAACTGTGCCTCCACCCTTCACATTTTAAACCTAGGCATGCTATGGCCCTCTCAGTCAGTGTACTAGGGCTCCCATCCCTGACGACAGTGATGCTGGAGCTCCCTGCCACATAGGCTCACTGCCTGCTCTGTTGTTGGGAGCCAGCTGACCTAAAGCTTTCCCTAATACCTTTGTGTATGGAGAAGGAATGAAGTTCCTTGCCTAAACCCCGGAGCATGCTTGGCAAGGCCAGTAATGGCCTGGGGCCAGGGTCTTGGCGGACCTGTGACTTCAAATCCTAGAAACTCCACTCTTGCCTCCCCCCATACTTTCTTTCTGGAGGACTGCCCTTGCTACTAACAAGCCACCAAAGCAGGTCACATGTGTTCTGCACACAGTCACCAGCATCTCCAGGCAACTGCAGTGGGAGCAGTTTTTCCAAAGTTTGATATCCTCTTGGGCCAATACTCTCTGCTCACCCTCACTGCTATCCTGTCTCCCAACAAGCCCCTGGGCTTCAGATCTGGGCCAGAAGGGCGGTGCTTGTCATACCCACCATAGTGACCCTTAGCACCTGCACAGGCATGCTCATCATACTTTGGAGGAATTAATAGTTAGCAGATCAATTATAAAAACTTAGTGGACTGGACGATGGTGGTACACGCCTTTAATCCCAGTACTGGGGAGGCAGAGGCAGGCAGATCTCTGAGTTGGAGGCCAGCCTGGTATACAGAGTGAGTTCTAGGACAGCCAGGACTGTTCACATAGAGAAGAAAGCCTGTCTCAAAAAACAAAAACAAAACAAAAAAAAAACACAAAAACTTAGTAGTAGTAATGAAACAATTTTATGGTGGGGCTCACCACAACATGAGGAGCTGTATTAAAGCGTGGCAGCATTAAGAAGGTTGAGAACCACTGCTCTAGAATCTGCCCTGCAAAACAACTCACTTTACCTTCTTGAGCAAAGCAGAAGCATGGGAGCTATGGGGAGTCCAGACATAGGCTCCTTCACAGGCTGTATAACCTGAGGCTGCCCTGTCTCCCTGAGCATCCACCTGGTGCACAGGGTCTGGTACAAGGTTCAGGGTACTCCTCTAGAAGACACACCCAACTCCTGTTTTCCTCCTATTAACCTGCCTATTAACCACAAAGCCTGTGGCCCTAGTGTGGAGTCATGAGCCCCTGGAAGACCCATAGAAAGTGTATGGATGGCTAACACACTTTGATAAGTCAACTTAGCCTTATAGAAACGCTGAAGACATTGGTAAAGGCCAGATAGGAACATCTGCGTTCAACAAAACAGATTGTTTTGGGAGGGCCTCCAACCCAGGCCATGGCACAAGAGAGAATTCCAGCAGAACAAAGAATGGAGGAGAGAGAGGTGTGACCTGGAGTGGCAAGTGAAGAGAAAAGCCACCACTGGTAAGGGGCAGGGTCATGCAGGCCCTTGGAGAATAGTAAAGGTTCATTCAAGCCTGTAATTATTTATTTATTTATTTATTTATTTGAGACAAGATTTTGCTGTAGCTTTGGAATCTGTCCTGGAACTAGCTCTTGTAGATCAGGCTAGCCTCAGACTCACAGAGATCTGCCTGCCTCTGCCTCCTGAGTGTTGGGGTTAAAGGTATGTGCTATCACCACCCAGCTTCAAGCCTGTATTTTAACCAAGCTTATACCCTCACAGGCTAACCTAAAACAACACTGGCTCTTGTATAAAAGGGTCCCAAAGTCTCCAGTCTCTTGGGATTGCCTTAGCCATAAGAAATACAATCAAGTTCCCAAATCCCTAATGGTGGAACAGCTCACACGAGGCTCATGTGGAATCAATCCTAGCCGCACGAGGAAGACAGATAGCTACCACCGAGCTGCAAACGTGCCATAAACAAAGGCGCCAGAGGAGTGTTGTGCCTTCTACTTGTCAGTCCTGTCAATAAACCCTTTGCCCGACAACAAAGCCCAGGTGAAAAATGAAAGGGCAGCATTGATCTCGTTGTACAGCCATCTTATTTACAAACAGAAGCCAGATAATCTTGGATTTAAATGGCACAAGTCCCATCACTCACAAGCAGAGACGCGACAATGATAATTTATAAACTTTACATTATAGTTCAATCCCTTCTCTTAACAGGGAAAAAGGCTAAATTCTGAAGGAGTAAAAAATATGAAAACATTAACAAAGGAGAGAAGTGATGAATTGATGTTTGGGCCAAAACATGTCTCTAGTGGGCACATTTGTCTTGACAAGAAACAAAATAAGTCAAGAGCCATCTGGATCAGCAGCAAAGGAGAGGTCTCCGCTCTTCGGTTAGACAAGTGGATGCTAATTGCTCCCCATACACCTCAGGTATGAAAAGCACTGCAAACCCAGACCTCCTTCACAAACCACTTGGCTGATCCCTTTGGATTAAGCCTCGGGGTCTAAGCCACACATTTTCTGAAGCTTTATTTGACCTTCAGGTCCAGTAAATGAGCTGAGACCACTTCAGCAGAAACACCTACTCAGAAAGATGAGGGCTACGGTTGCTCAGTTGGCTTCCTGATGCCCTTGGGGCTAAGATGCCATTTTAGCTAGTGCATACAGGCTATGGCCTTCATGTATAGCTTCTATAAGTGGCTCCCAGATAAGAATCTTGGGAATTTGGTCCCTCATGACAGTTAAACCCCACCCTAGCCTTCCCCCTCCTCTGGTAACAGTGTCCTATGGCATCTCATTTCGCCACACTCAGTCCTGGGAGGCTGTTGCCACTTCTGTGTGTAGTACTGACACACCTGGGCTCCAGTCTGCAGTGTGGTCCTATAGGCATGCCTCAAGCCTTGCTCAAGGGCAAAACACAGTGCCAGGTGCAAATCAGGTACCTAGGAAAGGTATTACGAGCCAAGACCAACCCAAACACTCCACAGGGCTAAGGGCTGGTGTGCCTTACTTCATTCACCATTGCTCTACAAGTCATCCAGCTCCTGTCCCCGTCTTATCAGCCAACAAAGTACTTTCTGGGCACTGTGAAGGTTTCAACCCACAAAAAAGCTAATTACATAAAATCAAGCTGTCATAGGGCTTTTCTGTCAACATCCCAGTCACTAACCCTTGCTTCTGTGGAGACCAACAATGTCCCCACCATGGTGTCCAGGTAGGTACCGAGGACTCTAATAGCTAGTGTCTCCTCATGAACCAGGCACGGTGAGAGCAACCCATGCCACCAAAGAAGGACTATGGGCTGCTCAGAGGTCTAGCAGGTACAAACTAGAGCCCTTAAAGGGATAGGTGCCTAGTAGTTGGCCAAGAACTCATGGCCTAGTGCCAACAATGGTGCTGAAGGCTAGAGTATACAGGCATAAGCAATGGTGAGACCAGAGCATGGGGATCAGACTCCATACATACCTTCCTATTGGAATACTTGGCAGGACACAATGGCTATTCCCAGAACCAGGAGCACATATGACCCATCTCATGTCTTGTGACCCTGGGGAGGAAGGCTCCACATAGAGAAAGGCTACCTGCTTTTTCAGAATTCAATTCAGAAGCCAGCGTGTGGAGAGTAGCCCAGTGACCTCCCTCCACTTGGGCTGCAGCACGTTGTCTAGTGTTTCCTGAGCCTCCAGAGCCCCAGGCTCACCTGAATGCCATCCAGCAGCTTGCTCATGCACCAATAGGTGTCAGCCTCAATGTTGCGAAGCACCTCTGCAGGCACACTGGAGACATCGACCTCATCCATGTCCTCCTGGTCTGTACAGAACAAGCATGGAAGATACAAGAAGCAATCAACTATGTGAAATAAACAGAGACCGCAACCATGCGCATGCACGCCAGCCTCCCTCCACCATGCTTTTCATCACGTTGAATAAATGGCTCATGAGTCTCACACCTCATCACTTAATGGTCCTCAATTTTAATACCTAATTAGTTGCAGATAATTAATATTCTGAATCCACTCCAATTAATTAGCATAATTAATATATTATAAATTATTACTGCTCAGACATCTCATATTCTAAATAAAGAAAACCCACCATATATTGCTAAGCCCTAACAGATCTGAAAGTTTCTCGAGCAGAGTTTTAAAAACTCTGCTTCTAATAAATTTACATATTCATTCAGTAATAATTCCTCTAGACTACTGTTTCTGAGGTAGAGCTTTCCAAACCGCTCTAGGTAAAAACTTCTGTGCTAGTGTCTAATACCCCAGGCAGAGGCCCAGTTGAGCTTCAAAGAAGACAATGGTGCTCAGAAATCATTTCCTTCTGAAAGCAGAGAAGACAGATGCCTAATTGAAATGTTTCATCATATATTTGAGCAAATTCATTTTAGACCCTTAGAAGGACAATCACCCTGGAAAATGCCCATAAATATTTTAAAAATTGACCATCCATTTATCATTTTATTTTCATTTTATTTGCAAACACATGTGTATCTTTATAAATAAAATGTTCTTTAAGAAAGAAGCATTTTAGCCCAGACACATTTTGCTAGCATTGCTGGACTTTGCTTAAACTTTCTAAATGTTTTCCCATCCCCCCTCTGTGCTTCAGACAGACCCACTCAGATAACCTGTCACCACTCTGCTCCCATTGTCGGGATCTCTAACAGCCTGTGGCATGCAAACAGCAGGGAAGAAGAGGTAAAGAGACTGGAATTCAGGAAGCCCTCAGTCGCACCCCACAACAGACCTGGCTCAAGTCTGCAGTCTCCCAATCATCCTCAGCCATCACTTCAGACCATCTTCACAACTGCTCCCCACAAAGGGCCTGGGCCCCAGCCCACCAGCCTCCTGACCACCCTTAGTGATGACTTCCTCACCAGCATCTGCATGGCACCTGGCACATATAAGGATGGGAACACCACCTTTCTGGTTCTTTGTGTTCAACAGAGACCAGAAAGGTAATGGAGAAAAGAGTTGTCACATCAGGGTCCCTGAGTAGAAGATTACAAGCAGGCTCTTTGTGTTGACTTACAGAGTCTGGAGATAGTAACAGGCCTACACACAACCAGCAGGACCCATCTCTTTGGTCATGTGCATCAGTGACCACCAGTTCCCAGCTCACCTGCAGTGATACTGGGTCTGTAAGACACCTATGCAGAAATAGTGCTAGTGCCCCAGTTCTTTCCATGGCACTGCTTAGGTTTATGTCTTTTTTAAAAAATTGTGACATAATTCATACTATGAAATCTTTCTAAAGGTATAAATAAAGGACCTTCGCCACATTTATATACTGCAAGCACATGTCGTTCTGTGCAAGGAGCCTGTGAGATCACCTCCATGAACTCCAGAACATTTTCCTTACCCCAGTAAGAATCCGTGTACCCTTCAGGAGTCATCCCCTTCCTGCCCTCCTCCAAGTTCTTGGCAGCACCCACCAAATTCCTGTCTGCAGCCGTGCCTATTCTGGATGTCGTATAGAGAGGAGCCAACTCCTTGTGGCCTTGCCTAGAATCTTTCACTGGTGTGTCTTCTGGGTGCCTGCATGTGGAGACTGTGCAGAACTTCTTTCTTGTATGTGGCTGAGCAAACAGGGGTGACTGTCTCAATTATGGGGTGCTGGAAGTAACAGGTAGCTGGGTTGATGGTACTCTATATGGGCACTATTGCTTCAGCCCCAGCACTGGGCACAGAGCTAAGTAGGAAAGGCATGTCCTCCAAGAAGTTAATTCATTAAAGGATAATACATATTCAGGGATCAGAACAGCCCAGGTGGCAGAAAGAACAAGGGTCAGTGACTGCTGAGACCCTAAGTGAAGGATGCTGTTATTCCTGTCATGTTGGATCCAATGGATTCACCACCCTAAGACTTGATTGTCAACTTTCCCCTTCCCTTGGATACAGGTCAGATTGACAGGCAAAGAAAGCTGTAGCACCTCACTTGACCCTCCGGAGGTGCTTTGTGATGGCCACACTCTCTGGCAGCTCTGTCCCCTACTGGCCTGCAGCAATACAAGAATCCTCCTCTATGACCTGCCCTCAGAAGCCCAATTCTTGAAAACATCTGATCTGGGAACCCTCCTGGCCCAGGAGGCCACAGCATTTGATCTGGACAGACCCTCCGATACAGCCCCTCTGTGATTCTGAGAGTCTCTCAGGCTGCAGAGGCAGAGGTTATTACCTCTCTCAGGTGACAGATGTTCTCACTGCAAGGCAGCAATGGGGGAACCCCACAGGCCTACCTCACATCCAGCCCAGCCCCACTGCTTCCCTTTCCGCTGAGCTAAACGGGAAAAGTCAAGAATGCAGATGTGGTGTAAACCACCTTCTCCTGTTCCTGGGGAAAATGGCTTCAGCAGAACTGATTCCCATCCTAGGAGTAGGTCTGATTTTATTTTCCAGTTTTGGGGCATTAAATCAACAATCACAGTCTGAGGACATCTTCTGAAATGTTTTCCATTGACAAATTGTTTGTCAAGGGCCTTCCAAGAACAGGGACATCTCCTTGGGCATAATAAGAGGGAAACAGTGAGAAGAGCCCTCTCAGACTGCGCTTCACAGAAGCAACTGGGCTAGCACAGCCTGGGCCTACATGAAATGGGCTCTGCATGGGGCGGGCAGAGGCCTTAATATTTCTTAGTCTGTTTAGCCAGCTTATTATTTTATCCAAGGAAATGTCAGCAGCCTATTCTGGGCGTCATTTCTCATAGCAGGTCATTTGTTACTCGTCAATGTAATGAAGTAATGGCATTTAACTCCAAGAAGCCCTCTGCCGATTTGTCTTCTAAACGCCAAGAGAATCAGACTTGCCCTCACTGTTAGAATAAGATGAATACTCTGGACCCCATGGCAGTCACACACACTGTAGATAGACAAGGATGGAGACACAGACACTTTGGAAGATCCAGGCTGTGGATACAGATTCAGAACCCAGTGCAGACTGCCAAGACCACCTGGAGAGGAAAACTCCAAAGAAAACAGAATAATGACCATCCCAGGAGACATGGCCTGGGCAGCACCATAGGTAAGACCAGCTGACCTGAGTCCCCTTCCATCTACTGGAAGTTAATATGCTGACCTAGTGACTCTAAGAAGCAGGCAGAGGACAAACACAGGGTGGATCAGTCCTCTCAGTCAAGACATTTAGCTCCAGAAGTCACTCTCTCCACAGAGTGTGCTGCCACAGGGAAGGAAGACAAAAGGTCAAGCTGGAGGTAACTGGAGTGGGGGCCAGCAGGGAAGCCCCATGGATGGGGGCTGAGTGGACTATCAGGAGAATGTCCACAGCTAGGAAGCCTGAACTGATGAGGAAGAGTTTAGCTCTCCAACCAGCAAACACCCCAGTTGCAGCCATCCTACCCATGTGGAGATGTCACCATCATTTCAGTGGGAAAATACATTTCAGTTTCGGTGACAGATAAGAAAAGACAAGCAACCCTAGGGTTCTAAGGAAGAAACACATTTCAGAAGGAAACACTATCGACACAAAGCTAAAGACAGGGTAGGGAAGCTGACCTGGACATTCACCAGTTGGAGGGCAGAGCCCAAGTGAAAATTCACTAGCCAGATGTTGGCCCAGCACAGGACCAAGGCTGTCCTTAGAGCTCAGTGATCACTATTTCCTCCCTGGACTATCCACACACTACTTCACAAGCTGTTTAGAAGCAGATGGCTGTGGTGGAAGGTAGATGATGCACAGTGCACCCCTGGACTCAGAGAGGGAGGTTAAACACAACCTTAGCCCAGGACTGGACCCAGGAACCCATGACAGGGCTGAGCACTTTAGGGACTCTCCAAGGTGACTCAGAACTAATGAATTATTAAGTGTTTTTCATCTGAAATCTGATGAATTCTTGCTCTTCCACTTAATTCTAAACCAGAATGGAAACACGCAAGTACGACCCTGCTCTGGGGTGTGCCACTCTTCTCCCCACAATCTCAGCACCTTATCCACGCAGGACCCAGACCCTGAGCCCTATACCATGGGAACAAAGACCCCTCCAAAGTCGGGCAGTTAACAGGGCACACAAGTTACCTCAGGGAACCTGAAGGAAGCAGAGAAGTGTCTAGTCAGCCAGGACAAAGTTCTGTGGTTCCAAGAGGACACCGAGAGAACAGTATGTCAGAAGGAAGCACAGACATTAGATTCAGGGTGACCTAACTCCTTAGATCATGGAAAAGGCTTTGGGGATGAGTTAAATGAGCTGCTTTGAAAACACTTGCTATGTTACTAGGTACAAAGTCAATCTGAAAACAACTTCATGTTGTCAACAACTCCATTTACCCTGCAAGGCATCACCAGGAGGCCCACAGCTCACAGGGCACACAACAAGCTGGGCCCCTCTTCCTCCTCTGCAGAAGGGTCCAGGGAAGAATGACAGGCAAAGGCTCATAAGGAATAGGAGAAGTGATGCTACTGGAGCCGTCAGAACAGCACATCCTTTCCAGCTGCCAAGGGCAATGTGACTGATGGGGATGTGTGCAGGACACCTGTGGCTGGAATGATTAGGTGAAGAAAGCTGATGGCATTCAGTGGGCAGGGACAGTGCTATAAGGGGGCACAGCACTGGAGGAAAACCCTAACCATCCTCAAGTCTGCATGGAAGTGTGACAGCTGCAGAGGAGGGAAACTGGTGGGAAGTGGTGGGTGGTGAGGAGGTGGACAGAAAGAAGGAACAATCAAGACACTTGGACAGGAGGCAAGCACACAGGTATTTAAATGATGCTTTGCAGTATCCAAAAGCTATGTTAGAGATGCAAAGATCAGAATTTTCCATCCATCTTCCCACACCCAGAAACAAAGAGGAACAGGGGGAAAGACAGGCTCAAAACGGAGAACAGTCCAGTGAGGAGGGCTGCCTGCCTAGGATGGCAGACCAGCAGTAACAACATGTGCCAACTGCTGGCCACCGAGTCTTTATTCTGAGTTTGTGCTGGAGCCTGTTTGCACACACTCAACCCATCTAATGGAAGAGCGCCTACGAGGTCACAGACCAGGACCTGCAGGGAAGTGATGCTCAGGACAGGGATGAGGAAGGGTCAGAGCCTGACATGAATCCTGGGCGCAACCTCCACATTTCTCCTGCCTCTTTGACATACCGTGGCCTCTAGCTGGACACTGAGTGGAGAAGATCTGACAAGCACTGACTGAACCGACTTAAATAGCTTCAACTTAAAATATAGGACTTAGTGACTAGAAACTGTCAGTAAAACATTCAGCACATGGGTTGTCACTCAGGCAAAAAACTAAGGTCATGACATCACCCCAAGTTAGGGTCTCCTGGGTGAGTAGGCCTCCCTTTCTTCACAGGTCTCCACTGACTCCAGGAACAACGTCAGGATTTGGAATGGTCAGGGCATCTGAGCACCCAAACTTTACCTGGTAAAATGAAGCAGTGACTGGAGCTAGGCTCTCCCTCATATTAATTCGGGTGACAGAGGGTAGTGACTGGAAAAGGGGGAAATGATTCCAGTTTATATGTCTCCCCTCCTGTCAAAGGATCCTTCAACACTGGTACAGATGTCTGGTATGCCAGGCTGTAAGTAAAGAGCCAGCACCTGGCAGAGAGCAAGCTCTTGGAGGCAGGAAGGAGGGAGAGGCTGTTGTCATGACGACACTAATCACCTATGCTGCACAAACCCTGCAATAAACCTCTTCACATAATTAGGAGCTTAACTGGTAATCAAAAATATTCTGTTCTTTATAAGCAAGCTGGAATTGCTCTATGGATCTAATCTTCACATTTCCCAACTTGGGAGTTTTAAATTTGAAAACCTGACACTTCGGTGATGGAGATTTTACCACTTAATTACGTACATTCGGGTTCTGTCGTGAAGAAAGGGTCCTGCTTTGGTAAGGGTAGTGCCACCACTCCACACTATAAATTCACAAAGCTCTGGTACAGCAAAAACAACTAACACTGTGATCAAATTGGTTCTGCAGTGAGAATGTTTAATTCTAATATAAATAATGTTCAATTCAAGGTTAGAAAATAAACCACAGCCACAGTTCCCACTCTACTCCACAGCTGAAAACTTCAGCCACCACCGCTGGGGCCCATAGCACAAGCTATGGTGGGCTGTGAACAACAAGAACCACAAGACAAGGGTGAGGTGGGTGAGCCAGCCCATATCCACGACTGTTCAGTGACCTGGAAGAGAGTTCCAGGTGATGAGAATAGCACCCCTTCCCAAGGCAGCACAATTCTGCTCCCATCTCCCCCAACATGCCGTGCAGAGGCCAGAATCTCACAGAATGGACAAGCAGGAAACCAAAACACAGAAAGTGGGTGAATCTGTGATACAGAATGCTGAAGAGGATGTAAGCGCAACACACAGAGAAAGGCACCTCCTGGGCCTGTGATGTCATTTTTGTTCTTTAAAAACAAAACTTTTTAAAGCAACTCTTTTAATCTGCCTGGACTTAGCTTCATACCACCACCGGAGTGGGCATTTTTGTTTGTAGGGAAACTATTTGTGAAGCAGTAACTGGTTCTATTGTAAGCTTGAAGCACTAGCAAGAAACTGGGTTAGGAAGGAAGAGACAATAGAAGCCTTAATGTCTAAAAGAAGAGTGGCACACTGCTCCTTCACTGTCCTCTGGACTGAGCATGTATTGGCTGATCATTATAGGGATGCTAGCCAATAAAGAAGCTGGAAGGAGGAAGCAGGTAAGACAGAGACAGAGTGTAGGAGCCCTTGCTTATCCAGAGTATATGCCTGCCCACATTAAGCTCATGGTGCTAGGGAAGGTGATATTGAAATGGGTGAGGGCTGAGACTTGTAGAACCCAGACACTAGGCTCTGAGCCGACCCATGTAGATCCCTGTCATCAGAGAGACATGGAAAATCAGGGGCCAACCCCACTTAAGCTAGGTGTAAGATAGGCCAGAGAAAAATACAGTGCTCCTGAGGTGGGCAAAGGCGGGGCAGTTCCCACTGCAGCACAGATGAGCACGGCCCACTACAGCCAGCAGGTGTGCAAGGGAACAGGTCAATTCCACAGTCACAATCCCCACTACAAAGGACAGAACATAGCTTGCAGTGGTCCCACACCATACAGGCTGTAAGCACTATCTCCCATCTCTGTTTTTACCTTCCTGCCACTGACCCTCGACACAGAAGAATACTTCAAGGCCTATGTCTCTAGCACCTAGAGCAGTATCAAGCACCAAGCTAATTAAATGCATGACAATGGAATGAACAGACTTCCTTCAAAGAGCTTGTGGTCTAGGAGGAATGGATAATTACAAACATAATGAGAAACACTATTCCTTGAAGAATAAGAACTAAGCGCCAGCCCATCTCCTCAGCTCCAGAAACATTCAGACTATTACTGAACTGAAGGCAGCATATAAAAACTCTAATTTGCGTATGCCGATGACAGCACAAACAACACTACAATAAAAAGTAACTTACTCAAACCGAAGGAAGCAAACCTGCTTTCCAGCATGCCCCTAACTTACCAGAGCCACCTCCTGAAGAAGACTCAGTTCTCTCAGGAGATGGAGAACAATTTCACTATTTTGAAACCTTCACAAAGCTGCGATTGTGAAAAGGCTGAGGTTGCTTTTGAAAATTATAGGTGTGGCTTCTCAGGAAAGTAAGGTGCTTGTGTGTCCCTGGAAGATCCTAACTATCCCAGTGGAGGAGGCTTTCAACCTCCCACCCTGTTCTCCCTGCCACACACCATAGGACAGCAGAAAATCCATGGACCTCATGGGTCATTAAGCCACAATGTGTGCAATGAGAGCAGGCTTAGCACTCCATCACCTCACAGGATGCCTTCCTGCGCATGGCATTAAGAGATTTGGGTCCCTAGTTATTCCTTAATGAGGAAAGGTATCTAGGACTTCCAGCTAAGACCTTCTTTCTGACGCTGTATTCCAATTAGGAGACTGCACCGACACCCACCTCTCAGCAGTGGGAACCTATAGAGAATGAACCCACTAAGAATACAAACTGATCATAAATTAGTCTATTAAACTGACTTATCTCTTTATCTAATTAACTCAAAAATAACCTACGATAGATAATCAGGTCTTCATGTCAGCCAGCAAAACAGCTCTGGTTCAGATTGCGAATAAAGCAGCAGTGGGACTAAAGGACCAAAGAAGGCGGGATCCCTGATGGGCAACCCTGAGCCCTGAATCCTTGCTCAGTTAACACCAAGAAGGTTTGGTTCATTCCACACCAGGGAGTCTTCCACTGGAAGAAAAGTCTCCTCACTGGGTTATTTAGGGGCCTTGCTTGTTTCATTCCATACAAACAAGAACGTGGCGGAGGCTTTGCAGAAGCTGTGCAGCTTACCACACACACACCCTCAGGGGCAGGGCAGAAAGGCAGCCAGATAAACAGAGCTACTGTATCATGTAAAAACTCATAAGTGGTTGTAAGAGGGAAAGTCCAACAAATTTATTACGGGCCAATGGCTCATAACAATAATCTACAAAGAGTTATTTCTCAGTAAGAAATACATGGCAGTAGGCCACCTGAGAATAAAGAAAACATCCTGAAACAACCTTGCAGCAAAGAACTCAGCTAAAGCCATGAAGCGAAACCAACTGATCCATAAGATGTACCGCTCACCCACACTGGGATGTTCATTTCAGCTAAAATGGTGCCTGCCCAATCCAGGAATGAGAAGCTGACTTTCAGAACCTACAAGGACAGCTCCAAACATATTCCTAAGCCCTACAAAGACAAGAAATGAGAGTTTGTCAGGGAGAGGTTAACAAAATCCACTATGGTCTCTTGGAGAGAGTCTCAGAGCACAAGTTAGCAGGAGGCTTCACAGTATTGTTGACCATGGTGGAAAAATCAAGGCAGCAGGAGCTGCAGCAGCTAGGCACACCACCTCCAGTCAGAAGAGAGCAGTGAATGTGTGGTGCTCGGCTCCCTTTCTCCACTTGTATGTGGTTCAGGATTCCCTGCCCAGAGAATGCTGCCAGCCTCAATGAGCAGCTCTTCCTGCCTCAGTTAACATGATCAAGATAATCCTTCACAGGCACGCCCAGAGGTCCATCCCCCAGGTGACTCTAGATTCTGTCTAATTAAAAAGTAACACTGATCATCACAAGCACTAGAATGCAAGAGCATGCAGGGCAGGTCCAAGTTCTTGATGCGGTAAAATGACTAGGCACTTTTTGAACACTCAACCACAGAAGAAATTTGAGTAACTCAAAATACTACATACAAGGGGAAATTCGCCAAAAGTCTATCACCTAAAGTACAGCCATCTCAGAAGCTGCTGCACAATCCTTCACGGAGTTAATCTCAGTTGCTCAGCCACATCCTTTCTTTGGGAGGTAAACATCAGATCACATATCTTACTTTTTTTTTAAGTTTTATGTGTATGTATGGGTGCCTGCATGTATATATGCACTGAATGAGTGCTTGGGGTGCTGGAAACCAAACCCAGGTTCTCTGTAATAACAGCAAAAGCTTTAAACCACTGAGCCAACTCTCTGGCCCTACGTCCACTATTAGAAGGAATGTCCCATGAGGCAACTTTTCTACACAACTGTGAAGCACACTGAGAAGGATTTCCTAAAATCCTAAAATCTCAACCCACCAAGTCCCACAGCCACTTTTAAAATATCCACTCAGAGGCTTAGTATTAACTACAAACTGTTTGAACCATTAGCTCAGCCTTATTATTAACTAGCTCTTACAACTAAAATTAACCCATTTCTATTCATCTATATTTTACCATGAGGCTCATGGCTTGTTACCTCACATCTTCCTTCCCTTGTGGCTGCTTGCTGGCATCTCCCAGACTCTGCCTTCTTTTTCCATGTATCTCTGCTTGGATTTTCTGTCTTGTTCAACTCTGCATGGTTATTGGCCAAATCAGCTTCTTTATTAGCCAATGGTAATAAAATATATTCACAGCAAACAGAAAGACATCCCACATCACAATCACCTCAACCGCAGGTGGCAGGTGGCAGGTGGAAGGCATGCTGAGGAAGGACATGCTGAGGGTCCTGACACGGACTGGAAGGGGCATGCTCAGATTTACAGGAAGCTAGCAGGGAGTGAAAAAGACTACCTTGAAGACTGCTCCTCAACCCTGATACCTTCCCTTCATCCCTTACACAGGTAAATAAAATATCAGCATTAATAAGGGGATCTGTATATTTGTATTTTCTACCACCAGAGGCTCCCCCAGCCAGGTTTTACATCTGTGTCTCATTTGAGCAGTGTTCTCCTGTCACATCACATTGGCCCAGTTCGGCACCTCAAAGGGCTCAGGAATGCTGTATCAACACACAAGTGTGATACTGTCCTACCAGCTTCTTTCACAAAATAATCCATCACAATCACAATACTGTTTGACATACAACTTCCACAGTCACCTCTGTCACTTAGACGGACACTAGTGGCCATGCATGGTGGTGCCCAACAGAAATTCAAGTACGTGAGGCTGAGATGGAAGGAACAAGAGTTTGAGGTCATCCTGGGTGACATAGTGAATTTTAGTCTGGCGTAGGCTACATGACAAGACATTATTTTAAAAAGAAAAGGAAGAGGAGAAAGACGGAAGGAGAGAAGAATAAATAGTATTTACCCTACCTCCCAACCCTGAATACCCACAATGAGTCCTTAGAAGGCCTGCTAACACACATCAGAACTTGGTATCTCAATTTCCTGGGGCAAGCACAAAGCCACTGAGAAAGGAACTATGGAGAATGTGGTCTTTATCAACCCAATTATATAGAGATTTCTTCCTCCTCATTGTGTTTGTGTTGTGATCACGAAATGCAGAAGAATTTGGGGTGTGGGCCTGAGAAACCTCAAACCACACAGAAATTAGGACATATGACTGAGTCAGGAGCCTGAATACTGAAGCCTCTGTGCTTGTTCCAGGTGAATATCAGCTCTAAGGATGACTCATTCAATGTCATGTGGGTGGCCATGGGAAGGAACCTAGGTGTCATTCCACGGTGGAAATTCACAATGAATCTAGGGCACAATTTTAGGAGAACTTGGAAATATCCTTGACATTCATTTTCAGTTGGTTTTCAAAACCAAGATGGTCATAAATTAGTATAACGAATATCTGTGTTTATTCAAAAGCAGTTAAGAAATTAGGGTCAACACTTAAGTTACCTACAACAAAAGGTGAACTATCAGAATAAATGCAAATTATATAAAAGCCAAGGGTGAAGACCCCACAGCCTCCAAATTTAAGAGGCTCCTGGACCTTAGACTTCAGAGTATCATAGCAGCAATCAGTATTTAACTCCAGAGCACCTTGGTCTTTGGGTTTTCATTGAGGGATGTCCAATCTGTAACATCTGTAAAAAGACTGCAAACTCTAAGCACTGACATCTAAACCTCTGACTCCAGAATTTCGGACAGGTAATGCTCAGCTTGCATCTGTATTTTCCAGGAGGGTTTTATGAAAGGCTCTTTGTGATAGGAAGCCTGGCCAAAGGCTTTCATTTCTCATCTTTAAGAAAATATGTTCCCTTAAAAGTTGAGTGGAAATCTTTTTGTTCTGTGCTGTGCTCAGGTCGTGTTGACAAGCTGGACAGCCTGGACCTGTCCACTTTAGGTCAGTTTGAGGGCCTTTGAGTCAAGCATCAAAAGGATGCAAAGGATAAAGCAATTTCTAAATTGGGTCCGACACCGTGACTCACTCTAAGATTTGACAGCAATACACAGCATGTCAGCATCAGAATTCAAACAGACTCAGAGGCTCCTCTGTTGGAGGCAGGAAAAGATACTTCCTTAAATTGGAGGGAAAGCGTGGACTTGTGGCCTTTCCCTGATTCATCATTAGTAGGCAATCCCTCTGTGTGATTCTCAATCTCCCAGGAGCTTGAGCCAAAAGCAAGCCTGTATCTTTGTACAATCCCCCAGTACAAGAAATCAGAATCATGTTTTAGGCAGAAGTCAATAGGAGCCTGCTGATGAAAATGGAGGCAGCTTTCAGGGATACTGGGGTGAGAACACCAAACAAAACAGGTCAGATCAAAGGGCTAAGGAGCCACAGAACATCAAAAGGAAACAGACAACAAGCATTCCAGGCTGACACTCAAAGGGACAGTGAATACAAATATGACAAAGAAAAACTCCTACCAGGAGTGAACTGGTTGTGCCATACTGCTAGGAAGGGTAGCAGACTCTTGCCTGGTTCCTTGGCTGCTCTGAGCAAAGGCCTGTCAGGAAAGCAGCTAGACAAATACCCCTACACCAGCACCAGCCTTTCTAAACATGCGAGAAACACCTTAGAGAAACTGCACAGCAACTGCAGCTGTTTGCTGCTGAAGCACAGCCAAATGTTTCAACTGCTTGCACCATATTCCCTGCCAGTTAGAGAGTCAAACCTCTTCTCTACATATACACATGCTGTTCAGAAGCTAGAGCGTGCTTTTAGCTGCTACTCATTTGTATCTCCTACTTCATAACATCAGTACTTCTTTCTCAAGCCATTTTTGAGCCACATATCTTCCCCACCAACCTAAGAAGTTATTCATCAGGAAAACCAGCACTGGCATGAAAGCCAGAGCAAAGAAAGCCAGCAGCAAGGCTACCAGATGTAAATTTGAGGTAAGCCAAAATTAATAAACCACTTCAATAATAAATCAAAAAATCATAATTGGTATTTTAATTTTTTATACATAATAGACCACGAAACACTAGACTGAATATTATATTACCACCACATAATTACACCACAACATGCTATACAGCCCATCCTCAACACTGTTATTAGACTCATAAAATATGCTTCCAGAATGAGAAAAAATAGCTGTCAAGAACTGCATCTTATTATTCAACTATTAAACTTTCTTAATCATCAATCAGTTTAATTGCTCCTGACATGGGTTATAAATAACAATTTGTGGTTCAATAAAATACTACCAAGGGTAACCCCTTCACTCCCAAAGCTGCTCAAAATTTCTCCTAAGATAGTCAGAAATGATTTTATCTGGGATTCAGTCATTTCCATTTTACCTGCATTTAGCATTTTGAGACATTTTGCTAATTTGTATAAAAAATTGGTTGTATAAATTACATAGCATTATCTCCCATTAGATCCCAATGGGCAGACACCCACTTCACTGTAGAAAATATTAGTTCTTAACAGTGTCCACGCTCCAATTCAGTCAATGAGGTCCTGAGCTCCTGCTTGCCACCCATAGCAGGAGCTGCAGCAGACACAGGCAACCAAGGACCTCAATTTTGAGGAAAAGACGACAAACACAATAAGCACTGGAAAAACGGAGGGCAGAGGCAGAGTATGGTCAAACCAGAAGTGGTGTCTCTGATGTCCGGTGACATGGTTATCAGGGAGGCAGAGCTGGTCCAAATGTAGAAGACGGAAGGGAAACTGTAAAGGCACAGACTCAGGACCTGAGCCTGAGGTGCAAGGGACTAGAGACAAGCAAGGGTCTTTGCTATCTCAGCCTACTGGGTGGATGCAGTAATCAGAGAAGAGCACAAGTCTCTCTCCTGACCTCAGGGTATGTGACCTGTGTCTTTAGGAAATGGCCAGGAGCCAGCTAATGCAGGGAGGGAAGCGCAGGTGGAGGTTGGACTAGAAGAGTAACAAACACCAGGTCTCTTTCCTGCACATCACCATCCCTGACCAAGAGTGATGAAGAGATGTCCATGGGTCCAGAAAAACACAACTGAGATAAGTGGCTTAGCTTCTGAAGGTCACAACGCAGCTATAAAGTACTTGTGGGCTTCTACACACACAGCACGCTGGAGCAGAGGACAGAGAAAGAACCCTGAGAGAACCAATTCCAGACAGCAGAAGACTCTCAAACAGTAGAACAAGGAGTCAGAGACAACAGTGAAGAAGGGGACTGAAGAGGAGGCCAGGAGAACTCACTGACCTGCAGCCAGAAGGAGAAAGCTTTCAAAGACAAAAGGACAGGCCACAAAAGAGCACAATGACTTCAGGACAAATGGTCACAAGTGAGCTCAGAAAGAGCTCACTCACAGAGCATACAGGGCCACACCTGTCCTATAGAAACATCCCTGCCTTGGCCATGTGGCTCATCTTGTTCTCAGGAATAATGAACCACCTCCTCTGACTAACTCCTACCCTTACCACAACTGTTCCACGATGTAACTCCAGGGAGGCAACAGCAGTGAGTAGAACTGTCTGTCCTGTGCCTGTGGCAGAATGTGCTTTCACAGATAATCAGGTCTGGGGACAAAATCAAAAGACAGACATTGCCTGCACCACAGAGCTGTGCATTTGAACCTTCTGCTTCAAGCAGCTTAAACTTCATTGGTTATAAATCATGTTTATGAATTTTGTATAGATCTGAAGGAAAAAAAGTCATCCGTCACTGCTGAGATGCTTGTCCACTTCCTGCCTCACTGTAGCTGGATGGCTGGCACAAGGACTTGTCTCTAATGATGCATTATCACCAAATCAAACTCCAAGGCATGGAAGGCGGTGGCACCCCACCTGGAATGAAAGACAGCCTTGTCAATGCAGACTTCCAATCTGCCCTTCAGCACCACTGGACTGGCTGTATATTTTCAATACTCAGTGCCCTAGGCAAAACTGCACAGCCTTTATTACTCTTTGGAAATACATAATACATGAATCATGCAACCAATTGCAAAAGCCCAAAGTTAGACCATGTAGCTCAGCCTCAGAAATGCACTGGTATAGAGACTTTTCTTCCAAAGTGGTTCTATATTTTATGGGCAAACTGGTACATTATTGCTGCAATAATGATTTAAATATAAATACCATCAGAGCTATAATCACAATGGACATAACTTTATTTCAAAGACTTCCCAGCACTCACACTTTCAGTCATTAACTTCCCTGAGCAGAGAAGCTGCTGGCACTGTCTGTGTTCTGCAGAGGTTGAGTCCACAGGAGACACGAAGGCAGGTAGACAGATAAAAGCTGGGAAACTGTGGGTGACTTTTCCCAACAAATACACACAGGTGCATCCATGCACACATGGATACAGATGCAGACTTCCCCCATGTCTCTACAATGCCATGCCTGTATCTTACAGGGAGCACAAAAACATGTGTTCTCTAATGAAGACCAATGACGTCTATTTGCAGCCTTCTATTATTTTGGTTCTCTGGTTTACACACATTAGCACATAGAAGGCCCACCCTTCTCCTTCCTCTCCTCCCCTTCAGGAGTATGACCCCCACTTATCATTCATCTCTTCTCGGAAAGGTTTGCAACTATATTAATCCACATGCTACCATCACCCTTCTCTGTGGGTCCTCAGAACTCTCTGACGTCATTGTAACCAAGCTAGAAATGACGACCAGCCAGCCTGGACATAGGCAACTAACTAGCTCTGATCTTGGGCAGGAAAAGAAGAGTTGGGAAGCCTCAAGCCTCCAGTTGGCTGCTTGGAAGACAGGCCTACACTTCACAGTGGATACAAACACAGGAAGAAGGGTGGCCGGATCAACAGCCCTCATGTGTCATTCAATAGGAAAGCAATGCTACAGGGTCAGGACACAGCACATCTAAGTCTTCCAAAACCCACAGCTCTCTCAGAAAGGCCAAGCCTCCCTTCCTGTGAGTGAGGCATATCTGTGAAATCACCTCCTCAGCCTCCTTCTCCTTCCTACCCTCTTTTTTGTGGTCCTCCTCCCTCCCTCCTACTCTTCCACCCATCAGTGAATCTTTTGGCTACAGCTCAACCTAAGCACACGTCACCACCTTCCTCGTTGACCCCTTCCTCCTGGCCGCCATCACTGGCCTCCCACCTAACCCATCTCTCTGAGTCTGGTGAGCTTCTCCTCTACTGTAGTCCCAGAGCATTCCCAAGGAGACCCTTCAAAAATGAAGTTACACTGACCAGGGTCCTATTACTGCCTTCTATGACTGTGGATGGGGGCGGGGAGTGTCTTGCCCAAGTATGGAGCAAAGCCTCCCCTGCCAGGCTTGCTTCAGCCACAGAGGCCTCTGCCCTTCCTCATCATTGTGAGGCCTGGTCTCCTCCAGCTCTGTACAGACTTCTCTATGTGTTGCAGGAGGCCGCTTGTTTGTTCCCTCTGGTCAGCCCATAAATAACCACACAGAAGCCATATTATTTGCAATACTGTTTGGCCAATAGCTTAAGTAAGCATATTTCTGGCTACCTCATAAATTAACCCATCTCCATTAATCTGTGTATCACCACCAGGCTGTCCCTTACCAAGTAAAGTTCCAGCATCTGTCTCCAGTGGGGCTACATGGCTTCTCCTTAATTCTGCCTTCTTTCTCCCAGCATCCAGTTTAGTTTTCCCTGCCTAGCTCTACTCTACCCTATCAGGCCAAGCCAGTTTTTACACATTAACCAATCATATTCACAGCATACAGAGGGGACTCCCACATCATCTATGGTGAAGGGCTTGTTCACACACCCAGAGCCCACCTGCAGTGAACCACAGACTAGCTCCAGATTAACCTGACCACACATCACCACCTTCTTCACCTCACTAACCCCTTCTTCCTCATTCACTCTCTTATAAGACATTCCAACACAATATATTTTAAAATATATATTTAATACCACCAGAAGAATAAAAGTTTCTCGAGTGCAGAGGGATGCAGTAAGTATGTATGGCACAAGAGGGATGTGGCACAAAAAATCAGATACCTCCAAGAAATAATTCTATGTTCTATCACAAAATAAGTAACACCTGTCAGGAACTCCCCAGGCTACTTGAAACATGGGAAACAACCCATTCACCCAACCCACATCCACACCACAGCAGGCGCAGCACAAGAAGGCAAGTGTGCTTCCTCTGCCTCCTTACCTCCTCTCTGGGTGGCCCAAGGTCAAGAGTAGCTTGACTCCCTCCTTCAGCTGTCACCTCCATTCTGGATGATCTAGAAAACCAGCCCTCCAGGGTCAGTTTCCTCTTCTGGAAATGAGAGGATGACTCACAAGCCTCCTCTGTTACTCACAGCCCCGGCCTCCAGAGAGATGAGTGTATCCTGTCATGCTCTTCATGGCTGTGCCAATATCTGAATGTCCCTTGAAGCTATACCTGCCTGAGGGTCAGTTCCAAAGACAGTGCTCGAAAGTCATCAGAGAAGCCATGCATCTTACAGGCGGCTAAGAGGCAGGAACGCCTCCTTCCTGCTGCAGTCTCCCCTCTGCTTGTTCTGCTGCCCCAGCACATATAGCTGGATTTGCACAGAGCATGTGGCAAACCTTTCAGGTTTCTTAGTGTGCTAACACATAACTGTATGTATCAGTAAAGCGCGGCTACAAGAGTAAAGTGACACACAATAGAAAAGTGCACAGCCTCCATGTATCTCAGGCTCTGAACTATGTCATTCCTTTTTTCTTAAGAAGTTGCAACTTCCTCCTCCTGGGTCAAAGGCTACTGTGCCTGCACAAAGTGTCCCAAGTGAAGGAAAGTTGAAACTACCACTGTAGAGCACAGGACACCAAGGAAGAAGAGCAGGAAGACAGTGGGCTGTTGGCAACAAGATGCAGAAATCCTAGCAGGCACCATTCTCTGCTGATGAGGGAGTCCTGTCGTATGGAGGCCCAGCCCATGAGAAATCAAAGGTATTGGGTCTCACACTCAGAGCTTCAATCACAAGCTAACATGAGTCTTTACTGTTGAATACCCGGGAGTTCATGAAGCAACTGCCAGTGTCTGTTAGCAAAGCCCTGCTCTGGGGCAGAAATAGAAAAGGGAGAAAGAGAGGGTCACATCTTGTCACTTTAACAGCTGAAGTGAAAACCTGGACTGGTTGAGCAGAAATGAGTGCTTGTTTCTTGTTCGCCTAAACTGTCTCATTTGATGGCATGCAGGTTGTTTTGTACTCAGTTTGTTCTGTCAATCTCTCTTGTTCATCTCTAATGCTGCAGCCCTCTGTCCTTGTGGACCTCCAAAGGCATGTTTCCTAGACAACACAGCACAGCTCAGAACACCTCATTTATGCAAGTGTACAAAGAGCATCCTTCTCTCATTCACAGCTGGCATTAAAAGACACGTTTATCAGGTGCAAGCAGGATTCTAAAAGCCCTGGCAATTTTTCTGCATCTCTCTATAGAAGAAAGAACTCAACAAACAGGTCCCCCAAGTGAGCAATACAAAGCATGGGGGCAGCAGATTCTCCCAAAAGGACTGCCAACTGCCAAGCAGACGAGCACAGTGGGGGCAGGTGACTCTCCCATCTCTTGAACACAACCCTGCCAAGGAAGGGAAGAATCACACCAGCCAGGGCAAGAGCTAGCACTCACAGAAAACCAGGATATGCAACAGACAGACAGACGGATAGACAGATTGACAGGAGATGGTGAAGGGCAGGCAATGGCTTGCACAAGCCAAAAAGCGCTGCAACTTAAATCACAACAGTGAGGACAGCCATGCCCCACAGTGTTTCTGTGGGACTGCACCTCTCGGTCCTATCTGCAGGATTCCAAGTTTCTTCACTGCAGAAAATTCTATGACAATTCAAAATCAGTTATAACAGATAGAAAAGCCTAACTAGAAAAATGAAAAGTTTATTAAAATAACAGTATGCTACCACTGCTGGTGGCTTCGCCTTGGGAAAGCCAAAATGGGAGAACTACCAAGAGTTCAAGGCCAGCTTGAACTAAGTAGCAAGTTCCAGGTCAGTCCAAGCTACTATATGAGACCCTCTCTTAAAAAAAAGAAAGAAAAAATGTGCATTTTAAAATTAAAAGTTTCTAAATGAATTATAAAATTATCAAATATAACTGATATGTAAAAATAATAAACACATAAAACATACTCAATATTATTGGTCACCAAACAATACAAATTAAAACTACAACTAAATAGCACTTTGTATCTACTAGGATAGCTAAAATGAAAACAATAACAAAAGCTGACAAGAAAATCATGTTACCAAAAGGACTGTAAAATGGCACAAGGGTTTGGTTAAAATCAGAACTCCCATGTGACCAGCTATTCCATTCCAAGAATTGAAATTGCATCTGTGCAAAAATGGTATGAATGCTCCCAGTTGCCAAAGGTGAAAACAGTCCAGTACCTGCCCACTGAGGAATGGCTGAGGAGTTCTCTTCACAGAAAGGAGTGCAGGTATGTGCTGCCCAGGGATAGGTCCAGAAACATACATGCATGAAAGCAGCCAATCAGACAAGGTCACACAATGAAAGACAAACATCACAGAGAAGTGACGAAAGATGAGTGGTTGCCAGGAGCTGGGTAGGGGGCCCTTAAGATGGCCTTTGGGGAGGTAAAGTAAGACAGTGATGATGGCAGAAGGAGGATGGGACTATGTCCCTGAAGGAAGGGTGGTTCATCTCTTCAGTCAGCATCCATGGTGTTCCACCCTGGACATCTAGCAACACTTTGGCCTTCATAGCTGATCATTTAAAGCACCAGCTAAAAAAAACCACTTCTCTCCCTGCCTCAGTTTCTAAATTCTGCTCCTACAGAGATGACCACATTACAAAGCCACGCCACATAGAAAGGAAACTCAGAGCTGTCTCCTGACCTAGCTAAGGAGAGCAAACAGACTCCAGCCCAGCCCAGCACCTCGTGGCTTCCAATGGGAGATGGGGTTCATTAATTATTGGGAGATGGATACCACAGGAAGGCTGGAAGCAGCAGCCAGAAGTGAAGCATGTGGTTCCCCCTAGAAAACATCTCTCCCCTCCTAATTACATTAATTGCAATTAGCTCTCTCCTCCTTCATGATTCTCCCACTCTGACACCTGCACAGGCCTGTGGCTTCTGTTCAGCACCATCTTAGCTGCCAGTGGTCCTCAAGTTCATTTCCAGGAAGTCTCAGCAGGGAAGTGTTTCTGCTTTGCAGCCATAAGTACTTGCACACCTTGGCATGCCTTCTCTATTTTCACTAGCGGCCCCACACCTAGTCTTCAGAGCAAATTAATATCTCTCATCCTTGGCCTGAAATAAAGTTACTGATGATAGACAGACACTTCATTTTTCCCCATAATTCATTCACCCTGAAGGAAAAGTTTCATAAGTAATTAAATTGATTTTCCTTCCTATTTGGGACACAGATCTATTAGGAACAGCAAAGTAATGGAAAGCCTGTTTTTCCATGAGAATCCCTTTGGGAAGCTGGCAATCTGCGTGTTCCAGCTAGAGGCACGTCCTGGGATGCAGCAGAGGGAGCTTCAGCAGACAGGGAGCCAAGCGCACATCGTCTCTCTTCCTAATTGACATGTGCTGTATACATTACATTCAGGAGGGGTTCACAAGCACTTTCTGGATCTAGAAAGGCTCTTAAATATTAATGCAGTTTGAATCCTTCTTGAATACTGTTCAATTCTTATTACTGAAGCAAAACCTCAAACATCTGACAACACTGGCATAGCTAAGCAGCTATGAAAGTGTGACCAAAGTAGCCACTTCTAATCACCCACAGGAGACTCACTGAGCCTTCCCTGGAGAAACAGATGGCCATGGCTAAGGCTGGGCCTTTGGGAGTGAGGAAGATGCCCTCATAAAGCAAAGCTCTTCCCTTGCAGACAGACATGCCTTCCTCATCCATCATTCAGAATGAGAAACTACTCAAAACAAAAATAAGACAGAAAACAAGACAGCTCCATTACTGATGCCTGAAGGTGAGCAGCACGCAGGTACCTGTTAGGTCCTGTCAGACTCCCTAAGCCCAAGGAGAGAAAGAAAGAACTATGACATCCTGTGGCCTCAACTGGAAAAAGGGGTGCAATTCACCCCAACCATCTTCCTGAACTTCACAGGCATCAATATCCCTGCTGTAATACAGGATTGGCTTTTAAGATTAAAAAGAATATATGTAAAATGTGGGGCACAGCACCTGTCACAACAGGAAGGTGTGTCTGTGGTGCATGGTAAGTGTAAGACCTTCTTTTCCTTCCTACAGTGAGCAGCACAGGGGCTTGCATCCAGGATTTATACACTCATTGGCCTAGTTTACTTCCAATGCTATGATAAAACACTGACCAAAAGCAACTTGGGAGGAAAGGCTTTAATCCAGCTTAAAGGTTACAGTCCAACACTGATGGAAACCAAGGCAGGAACCTGGAGGCAGGAAGTGAAGCAAAGACCATGGAAGAACACTGCTTATTGTTTTTTGTTATTTGTACCCCTGGCTTGGCTCAGCTACCTTTCTTACAAAATTTAGGACCACCTGTCCAGGGACAGCACATCCACAGTGGGCTGGGCTCTTTTCCACATCAATCACTACCAAGAAAATGCCCCACAGACCAGTCTGATGGAGGCAATTGATGTTCCCTCTTCCCAGGTATGCCTAGGCTTATGTCAAGTTGACAAAAATTAACCAGGGCACTCATTTACCACAGCACCTATTTTCAAACTCGAAAATCAACTGGCAATCTGCACAGCCCATACCTGCTCCTCACTTAAATGTTACAAGACCATTGGGAAAGCCTTCATCTGCCCCATGGCCAAGACCAAGCACTCTGGGCTGTAAGACTACCTGAGAGACATCTCCTGGGAATTCGGGAAAATGAACCAAGCCCTCTGCCACTCACTGTCCTTATAGAATAAGAACCATGGCCCTCCATATTCATGAGACCCACATTTAAGGATTCTTGAAATCGCAGCTCAAAATCTGTGTCTGTACAGAACAGGCACAGCCATTTTCATGTCATTATTCCCTGATCAATGCAGGAAAAAAACTGTTTACATACATTAACATGCAGGGTATGAGAGTCATCTAGAGACTGTTTAAAGTATATGGGAGGAGGTGAAGGCTGCATGCAAATACTATGCATACACATACGGATGCGAGCATCTGCAGATTGCACTGTCCACAGGGGTCCAGGAGCCAATCTCCATGGATGCAGAGGGACTGAAATTGCTCAGCAACCATCCTGACTAAACCTGAACCATCTCAGAATTGCAAATCCTGATGACATATTCCAAATTCAGTGTGGACACACCCTACCTAAATAGGGTTCCTCATTCACTCAACTGCTGAGATGGAATCGTTACTCCAAAATGGCAAATGTGTCTTTGGTGGAGATAGGGCTTTGTTTTTTATATTTCCATTGTCTAAGCGTACTACTTTTTAAATATTTTTGATGGCTTATGACTTTTCAGACAATACCCATCTCCTTTTCTCTATAATGCACAAGATTTTCACCTTTAGATTTATGAACAGATATGAGCAGTGGACATTTTCATCTCTGCATTGCCCCCTCTCCTTTCAGCAGTTAATCATCTATACATGGTAGATGATCTGTTCGATCTGAAAACACCATTAAAAAAGGAAAGAATGTTCTTGTGTCTTCCAAAAAAGAAGAGCATCTGCAGTCTTGCTCTAAATACCACCTGCTGGACTTTGGATAGTGACTGTCCCCCAACTATCCATGTGTAAGGGAGAAGCCACTAGTAAGTAACAGATCCTTTCAGAGGCAAGGCACCATGGGAGGTCCCTAGGTCATTGGGGGAGTGCTTCCGATGGAGTCAGGGAACCCAGCCCATCATACAGAGTGATGGGTCCTGCCTCACCACACATGCACATACCACAATCGTGTAGTACCCTACCACAAGCACACAGCAACACAGCCTGGTAACCTTGACCTTGGGTCTGCAAAACAATAAACCTACAAAGACCTTTCTTATTGCAAGTTAATTGTCCAGGTATTTGGTAACAGTGAAGAATAGCTGAGAAGCACAGAGTCCTTCCTGTAACAGGGTGAAAAGATGTCCTCCCTACATACCCTTGAGAGTCTGTCCACTTGCTAAAGACACCATCACCGAGGCTGCAGTCAAAATCTGCCCCTACAATCAGTGTGCCAACACCATGTCAGGAAAGCTGCTGGCAGTCTGCTGCCGCATCTGATTTACTTCATAATGGCAAAGCCCCATCCTCTGCCAACTTGTATCTCTGCCATTGTGGCTCAAAAATAATTCTTTCACTGGAACCTGGGGACGTGGACTTCAAATGCTGTCTCCAGATTTCCTTTATACCCTCCTGGAAGATGATGCAATCATGGGGCGACAAAACAAGAAACTCAGGCTCACAGGAGAAGGCTCTGTTCACATTGCAGGACCCTAGTGCAACTTTTACTTGGTCATCCTCTACTACTTTAGTTTCTTTAAACTATATTTGGGAATATATGATTAGTAATGACAACAGACTACCTATGGAGACAGACAACATTGGGAGACAATACCAAAAGAAAAAATAAAGTGGGGGAGGGAGATTTAAAAAAGGTTCAGTCAGTAAAGTCCTTAGTTTAATTTCCTGCACCCATGTAAAAAGCTGGGCATGGCAGACTGTTCCTGTAATCCCAGTGCTCAGACGACACAGACAGAGGATTCGAGGGGCTTTCAGGACGGCCAGTCAAGCCAAACCAGTGAGCTCTATGTTCAGTGAAAGGTCTTTCAACACCCAATGCCAACTTCTGGCCTTGTGCATACAAACACACACACCTCCCTCCCTCCCTCCCTCCCTTCATCACTCCCTCTCTTAAAAAATTAAAAGGTCATCATAAATACCACTTCCAGGGATTTGCTGCTCTTCTTTTGCCCTCTAAAGAAGAGGAAACACTGAACCTACCTTGGCCAGAGGATACGTCCCTCCACTTTTCCATGAAGAGCACTCTAGGGCTCTAGACAGTACTCATGGGAGATGTCAAAAACAAAACTCCTAGTACTTTGTGGGGCATCTTCTTAATAGCTGTTAATAATAAAGACCCCCAGAGGCCCCTGGAACAATGAAGGCGATTGTCATTGTTCTTGGTTGCTCACCAGAACTAAATGAGAAGACTCTATTGATGAAAAGCACCACATACTTTGGTTCAAGGCACAGAGAAATGTAGCCATATGTGTCCACTAGTACAGTAGTGGTATGACTGCTACAAGGTAACAACTGCCTTTTGATTAGACCTGAGGCCCACTACATAGGAAAGGTCAGTTCCTGGTACTGTAAACCAGATCAGAAGCCTACAGCTAGGAGGCCACGGGCTCTACTATTATTGTGTTGCTAAATGTGTTGTCAAACTGTCTTCTAAATAGTTATGTTTATATCCATAGATTTGTTTTGCATTAACTTTGGCCAGAGACGCTTCTGTTTACAGTAGGAAGCAGTCAAATCAGAGAACTGTAAGTGTCAATGTGCTAAGAACAAGGGATGCTTGAGTTCATAGTCCTAAACGAGACACCTGTATCACCTCTTCCCAGTCTCAGGGAACGTGAGAAAGGGAGCAAAAAGAATAAATAAAAGACTGGGAAGACAGACCCAAAAAGATGAATATGGTATGTACTCACTCATTAGTGGATTCTAGCC
>LOEQ01000251.1:99383-124671 GCA_001685075.1 Bramus lutescens | reverse complement strand
AGGAGGGGAGGAGGTGTAAATTTCTAATTTAAAAAAATTAAAAATAAAAATAAAAAAAAGACTGGGAAGATGAGAGAGGAGCTATGAGATGCTGCCTTCTGGACACAGACGGCTCTTGTACCCAGGAATTCACAGCAGCAGTAACTGCCTCCACAGAACTTGCAGTTTTATGCCACAGATGGAAGAAGAATTTCACAAGGCTCATCCACCTTCCCTCCCGTATGAAAGAGAGTCTCATAAGCCCTAAGCCTCCCTAAAGAACTATGGGTAACTGATGGTTGCTGAAAAGGAGAAGTCATATCTCTCAGGGGTACATCTACTGCTACACTGCCCTTGCTGAAGTAGAAAAACCCCAATCCATGCTCATGCAGGTAACCCTAATTAAATGCAATAGTATGCATATATACACAAACACCCACATACACACACGTACACATACACACATGGGCACACAAGAAATCAGGAAATGGGAGGAAGGAATTTGGTGGGGGAAGGAACTGAAGAAGATAAGTGGGGGGACTTTGATCAAAGAACATTTTATGTGTGTATAAAGTTGGGAAAAAATAAATTTTTAAAAGAAAATGACCCCACTTTGATAGACTTCAAAAATGGCCAGAGTCAGGGGTTCACAAGATTTTGCTAGTTTGCTTTTTAGTTAGGAACTTTATTTCCACTTTGTTGAAACAGAAAACACATGTTTGTAGGAAAGAAACACAGGTAGCAAAAGACAAGGGCTGCCACCAAGCACTGCTTCCCAACATTGCCCCCCAAATACAAGAACAAGAGGGAAGACATAAAGCAAGCTTCAAACTATGTGCTTAGTACCTCCTGGAAAAGGAAGACACCAGCCTGGAAAGAATTGCTGGGACCCATACAAAGTCCAGCAGGCAGCTCCTCTCTCAGATGCCCTCCCAGGCTCAGCCACCTCAAGCCTTTACAGAGAATGCTGCCTTGGAGAGGAGGAAGGAAGGTCTCCCTCTGAACTGAGTGTGAAGAAGACACTTCTGGTGTAGCAAGGAGTACTGCACAAACCCCACAGACAGCTGTGACTCTAGCCTAGGAATGCTATAAAATAAAAAGTCACGCCAGAAATGTCGGTCCCATTCCATGTGCTTCCCTTCCTGTGTCCCACTGAGGTGACTGAAGCTTGAGTTCCCCAGCCCTCAGGATACACCAGGGCTCAACATATCTCAGCAGCCTGGGGAAGTTGCAAGAGCTCATGGTGCCCCATGTGTTCAACCAGGAAGGGGGTGCATGGCCCAGGCTTTCACGGATCCAGGCTACAGAGTAATTAAGCACTTAGCACAGCATCTGACAAAGTGAGCTCATTAATAACAGCAGTTAAGGCTCCATCCAACTAGCAGAGCACTTACACCTTCAATAATCTCACAAATGGCTGGGCACATAAGCCAGAAACGAAGCCTTATAACACCAGAGTAAGAATTTATCAGTATGCTGGCAGACATCTGTCTTCTCAGGTTGTCAGTTAAAACACAAAGTGACAAATCAGAACACAGCAAAAGGCCCTCATAACTTAGTGGAATGTCTATGACCCAACACAAACAACACACAGCACACGGGGAAGCAGCAAGCAAGGCCACACCTCAGGTGAAGCTGTTAGCAGCTCCTGGGTAGTCACTTAGGTTCCAAGTCAGGTCCAAGAGCCAGGCCATGAAACCTCTCCAAGTATAGGTCAAGATCAAGCCTGAGGACAGACATCTTCTTAAGGACCACCCCAGCTTCCTTTCCAGAAACATCCATCAGAGATACACAATGCAACTGAGACTGAGGCCACATCACTACAAAGCTGCCCACACTGGCCACCCTTCCTCTGCCTTCCATGAGCACACACACACACACACACACACGCACACACAGATGAGCTCTCTGCAGCCAATCATGTTAGATCATAGCAAAGACAGGGGAAATGGAAGCCCCTCACAGAGCTGATGAAAATATGTATTCCATCATCTTTACAGTGTACTTACTGCCCAGTAAATGCTGTCAAGATGTAAAAACTGGCAGCAGACGTTGATTCAGTGGCACCTCTTCCAAGAATGAGGCAGTCATTCTTGGTGCCTCTGATGCTATAATGAAAAATAGTAGAACTGCAACCAAGAATGTACTTACTCAAACACTGCATGAATTACCAGCAACAGGAAAAGGGAAAGGCTATGCATGTGTCAGTCAGCACAAAACTGCAACACCGTGATCTCTCCTAGCAAATGAGGCACTCCATCTTATTCTTGAGACACAATTCAAATACCACACAATTCAGTCGTTTAGAGGTATCCTTACTATATATACTAAATTAAACAATCACAATCACCATCTAATGAACATGTTACACCTCCAGATGAAACCCTGTACTCATTCCCAGGCAATCCCCACACCCACATTTCTGTTGCTGGGACCCAAGGCCTGGCAAGAAGCAAAGAAGGGGTTTGTCCTGGCTAAGTCTGAGAGTGCAAAGCAGTATGGCATGGGAGACATGGTGGCAGGAGGGCGAGCTTGCTGGTCACATTGTACCAGTTAGAAAGCAGACAACAGACAGGGGCAGGGAGGGGTGGAGGCACAAAATTTCAAAGCCTGACACAGGTGACCACCTCCTTTAGACAGACTCCACTTCATAAGGGGCCCATAACAGTACCAGCAGCTGGGAGCAAGTACCCAAGCACGTGAGCCGGGGTAGGGGGCAGTACACATTCAGACCACAGCACTTGTTACTGCCATCCTGTCTATGGGGGTAGGAAGAACTGGCTCATATTGTCTTCCCTGGTGACTAACGATAGTGAATATTTCCATGTGTTTTTATTGGCCATTCGCATATCGTCTTTGGAGAAATGTCCATTGAAACCCATTGCCCTCTTTGAAGCAGGTCATCTTACCAAATTATAAGGGTCTATGTACACACCAGATATTTCAGCATACTTATAATTTGCATACACTTCCCCATTCTTAGGTTTGTGGTTTTATACTTGAGGGTACCATTTACAATACAAACGTTTTCATTTGAGGAAGTCTGGGTTTTGCTTTTGTCTCTTTGGCTTCTGGCATGGTATCTGAGAAAAGATGGCCTAAACCCAGGTCATGAAAGCTGATTTCTCTTCTCCATCATCTCATAAACCTTTTTTCTTTTTAAATTTTTGAACCAGGATCTCACTAGGTAGCTGAGGCTGGCCTTGAACCCCTGAGTTCTGGCATTAAAGATGTGCACCACCATGCCTGGCTTCTCGAGAACTCTTAGACATGGGTCTGTGGTTCGCTTAATGTCACGTGAGAGCCAGGTGATGCTTTACTCCTTTGCATGATGCTATCTAGCTGTCCTAATATGGGGATTCCTTCTAGCACTCATTTGTAAATGTTTTTACCTCCAAAGGGTTAGGTTACACTGGGTTTTGTCAATATTTTTTTCTATATTAAATGGCATAATCACTTGGTTTTAGTCTTTAGTCTGTAGATAAAGAATATTATATTGATTTTCATACACTGAAGCATTCTTGAAGTCATGGAGTAAATTCTACTTCTCACAATACAGAATCCCTTTATCCACTTTGCTACACCTGGCTTGCTAGCATTTGTTAAGGAATCTCAGTGTGTAGTTTTCTTCCTGCAGGGTCTCCCATCTGGTTCTGCTCCTGGGGCAACAATGGCCCTGCATGATGAGTGTAAAAATGTTCCTCCCTCTTTTGTTGGAAAAACCTTGGGGTGCAGTCACATTAACTCTTTATCACACATATGGCCTGGGCATTATGGAGCTGTTTTAGATATTACTAATCCAATCTCATACATGCATAAGATATAGATCTATATTATACCTATAAACATGTGGAGGGAGGGAAAGAAACTAATTTCCAGGAACTGGCCCACAGGACTGTGGAGAACAGAAAAGTAGGGCAGACTCAAAAGCTAGCAACTCAACCACAGGCTACACACGTAAGGAATCCCTGCTTCCTCCGGACATCATGCTTTCTGGTCACTGTCTTCAAGTGACTAGGAGAAGGCACACTTATACAATGGGGGTTGTCTGCTCAACTCAAAGGCAACTGATTTAAATGTCACTCACAAATTCAAGTCTGCAGCAACACACACTGGTGTCTGACTATCAGCCTGGCTATACAGAATCAGTTAGCACAGCTTGGAAACCAGTGCCTTCTGTGGAATCCTTCCGTTCTGCACTTACTTGGAGGTTACACATGAAATCCATTGGTGCTCTGCATTTCTGAAATTATTGGCGTCATTTGCTTGAGTGCCTCCCTCTTTCCCTTCCTCAAACCTGCTCAGTTTAGCTAAAGCTGTGCAGACTTCCTCTCTTCTGTTCTACATTTCATTTATTTCTGTCCTATTCTGGCACACCCCTCCCCCCTTCTGTTTGTTCTTGCTTTCGTTTGTTCTTCCAGTGTCAGCAATCAACCTCAACAGCTTGAGAGCACTTCTTAGTGCAGTCAGTTCAACTATGGGTCTCCGCTGGCTCTAACCCGGCTGCCCCCGCAGGTTCTGGGCTTCATGTTCATCTTCTTCATCTCACAGGGGCTCCTCATGCCCGTTTTGAGTTCTAAAATTTCCAGTTTTTTTAGATGGTCACTGATTTCTGTTCTGATGCTACAGTCTAGAACGCACCATTCCTGATTCTCACGAGGTTCCTCTGAGTGTCAGCACCTGTCTAGCATGGAGCAAGTGCCCTATGCCCTAAGAATGAGCATGTTCTTTGTGCTGCTGGGCACAGTGACCAGCAGATGGCTGAGAAGTGGATGATCCTCACTGGTCCTCCATCTTCCAAACTTTCACTGGTCTTCTGCTGAGTTTTCCTACCCATTAGTATAACTATTACATAACCAATTTTTAAACATTTCTTTTCAAATGTTGGATGGCTTTGCAAATATTAGAATAGTAAAAAGAAAACAATCCTGGAATATGCACACACAACATCATGGCTACCACGTACAACAGTGCACTGACAAGACCTAAGAAAACTACGCACCTCCCAGTGACATCTCCCGGCCCATGTGGCCACACTGTGACCGAATTTGTTTTCCAATCTGTCAGCAGAAGTGCACTGCTCTGGCATTTGGAAAATGCTTGTAAATTTATAGGCACTGGGATCCTGCAAGCCAGGACAGCTGTGTCAGTCACACTCTAGGCCACTCACACCGTCTCCATTTCCTCCTGGATGACAGCTGCCACAGAAACTGCACTGTACACAGCACTCCGGATTTTGCCTCTGCAGGCTTGGAAACAACCTGTGGATGGCAGTAGCATTTCCCTACTGGAGGAAGCCGGGCAGATGAATTTAGCTGCTGTCCAGGCTCACATCACACATGAGAAAGACATGTACAGTGAGGTAAGAGTAAGGCCCACACAAAAGCACACACTGCTAAAACTGACTCTGAATGAGATTCGAGCAGCACTTCATCCTCACAGTTCCTCAAAGCCTGACTTCTGTGCTAACACAAACTGGAGGGCAACCCAGCTAGTGTCCAGTTGTCCAGTAGGAATGTGCTTCCTGTGCCAGCACACTGGGTACAGCCCAGCAGCTCCACCTACGTCACCTATGGTCAGGAACATCCTCTCCAGAAAGCAATGCTAAGAGCAAGCTGTACTTCTGAAGTTCTGACTTACACAGGAAACACAGAAATAAATATTCTTAATGCTCACAGGAAAATGCATTGTTTGTTCCAGTCATGTTTGCTTTCAAGAGTAATTTATGGGAAGATGACATACAGAATCAAATCAACCTGAGATTAAACCTCTTGAGCAAGAATCACTGTGAGATAGTCTTCATCGGACAGAACAGCCTTCGTCATTCTTCCTGTGCAGCCAACGAACATTCAATTACCCTGAGGTATCAGCCCAAAGTGCCTGGTCAAAATTGTTCCTAAATTGAAATAGTGGAGATGCGTGAGGGGAATGCATCTTTGTGTTTTTTTTCCCCTATGCTCAAAATATTTATTTAAACTAAAATACATACTCTGCTGATGATAGAAAATACATATCTAGATGATAGAATAATGTTTCTTAATTTTAAGCCAAATTTAACATTATTGGAAAGAATATGATAGCGGCTGTTTGAAAAGTACAGGATTTACTTAAAAATTATATGGGGGGCTTTAAAAAATCCAATACCAGCAGAATGAGTTCATGAATTATATGACATTATCTCACAGACTACCACATGCAGGAGGCAGGAATGAGCCTCAGAAAGATGTCTCAATACAATAGAGGAAGCATATGTTACAGTCATGCAAGAAAAGCAGTAAGAACACAGTGTGCTGCCAATTGCACAAATACAGGTGTGGAGAAGGGGATTCAGAGGGAGCACCAAAATCACTGTCACCCACAAGTGACCACAGGCTGCATAACCGCCCTCCTCCCATCTGCTAACCTTTACTGTGTCCCAGGAACCCAAGCGACCCCTCAGCAACTAGAGGAGTGAATCCCAGAGGGGAGGTCGAGGGTTCCCATCTATCCTTTCCCCATTATCTGTACTTCCCAAAAGTGGCAAAACTCTCTGACATGGGTTGGTCCAGAGCAGTGATTGTCTGCTCTTCTCAAAAATTCTGAGACACAGCCCATGCACATTTCTTTTCTCAGAGCCTGCAGGAGTGCCAACCCAGGTCTGCAAGTCTGGGTCATCCTCAATCTCCGGTCAACAACAGTTCAGAACATTCTCTGTGAGAACAGTCAATCTCTCTAAAGTTCTCCAACACACTGCTATGGTCACCAATTCATCTTTCTCGGGCCCAGTTTCTTCCACACTGGGCTATTTCTTTACATCCTGTAACTTAAAAATTTCTTTTTTCTCTGTGTAGCCCTGGCTATCCTGAAACTTGCTCTGTAAACTAGACTGGCCTTGAACTTAGAGATCTGCCTGTCTCTGCCTCCCAAATACTAGGATTAAAGGAATGAGCCTCCACTGTCTGATTTAAAAAAAATAATTTTAACTTATTTATTTAGTGTGTGTACATAAGTTCATATGTGTGTATGTTCATTTGTATCTGTACATATGCATGTCCAAGTGCATGCGTGCACACATGCATGTGTGTGTGTGTGTTCAATTAGGAATGTGTCTGCACCCAGTTCAGAACTGACTCAGAGCATAGTCCCTACCTCCTTCAATCATTGTGTCTCCTGGACAATTAACACCACGGTCTTCACCATTCACCCTGTCTTAATCAGGAAATGCATTAAGAAATGCTTGGGTCTTACAACATAAGTCAGTGTGGTAAAGCAGTTAAACGTATTTACCACATTAATCAAGCAGTCCATTTAGCCTGGACCATCAGTCCTTTAAGCGTTGTGATTGAACTTCTCCATTAACTGAGGGCCATAGACAGAGGCCCTACTGCTCTAAGGACCATCAGGAGCACCCTTGTTACCTCTCAGATGTGGCAGGGGAGGACAGAGATGCTAGGGAGTAAGCAGTGGCTATCCCTAGTTGCTTAGCAATGACCTATGATACAATCAGCTCACTGGATGTATTTTCATCCTCAGGGTGACCTGTCCTTGAGTGATCCCATCTCTCCAGATGGCCACAAAAGGAAGGATCTAAAGCAGAATGAGAGCTGAAATGCTTCGGTCCATAGCTACATAAAAACAAGCCAGCTCCAGCCAGATGAGGAGTGGGCTCGTGAGAACAGTGTCAATTTTAAATGTAATGCTCAAGCTGAAGAATGACACCGCCTTTGTACTCAATTTGTTTTCACAAATGAATCAGAAAGTGTACACATCACTAATAAGACTTTTTATAAACTTAGAAGTGCTCAGAGCAAGTAATATCATTTTACAGTTTGCTACTCTAATGCAAATGAAAGAAAAGGATGCATGAGCAGGCAAGAGGCCTCAGTGGGCAAAGAGGCTTGCTGCCAAGCCTGAAAACCTGGGTCCAATCCCCAATACTCACATGGGGGAAGGAGAGAAAAGACTTCCACAAATTGGCCTCTGGCCTCCACAGGCATGCTGGGGCATGTATCTACCTACCTCCCTATCTGCCACCCAACCTACCTATACACACACATACAAAACAAGCTCTAATTTTTTTTAAAGATACAGGACTCAGAGTAATGGTACAGTCTACCCCTCACACAGCTAACAATTTTCATGTAATTCTTCTCATATTCAGCAATGATACTGATGTCAGAATTAGAAAATTCTGAAAAGTCAACAAAAGCATGCCTGGCTCACAGCTTAGACACAAATCACTAAATACTCTATCACATTAATCTTACCAATTGAAATGAAGCCCTGAAAGTTAGTGAGCTGAGGGCCACTAGGAAAACCAAATTCCCAAATAGACTCATTTCTCCACATTTAGTATTTTTTAATGGGGTATTGTCAGTTGTGAGCATATCTGCAGTGGCTGAATGTGGATTTAAAGGTGTTTTTTTTAAAGCTGGCCTCAAGGATAAGACTGTCCCTCTCTATGATTGTAACAGCTATTCTTGGTTGTCAACTTGACTACATCTGGAATTAACTAAAACTCACAGGCTGTCTGGGCTACTCCTTCTGCTGGCAGCCTATATAAAGGATATGGAAGAAGGAAGCTTTTGCTCTTTGCCTGCTTGCTCTAATTCTTGCTAGCAAATACTTCCTTCACTGGCCTACTTCTTCAGGATTCCACCACATACTGAAGACCAGCTGAGACATCAGCCTTAGGGACTAAAAAACTACTGGATTCTTGGGCCTTCTGCTGGTAGAGAGCCATTTTGGGACTAGTTAGACCACAACCTATAAACAATTCTAATAAATCCCCTAGATGGATGAATGACAGACAGACAGACAGACTGATTGAATCTAGAAGATTTGTCCTTCTAGAGAGCCCTGACTAACACAACTGTCACTCATTAGCAGTGTGATGCTGAAAGACATTTTCAGCACTGATATAACTATGCAGTGAACAGAGTCGATCCACTGAAGCTCACACTGGGCATCCAGGAGGCACAGTGTTGTGGTGTGCGCCTACCTATGTACTCGCAAATGAAGACCACGAAGAACGGTGTGACCAGGTCGTTTATCCCCTGAACGTATCCACTGGCAGGGTGTCGGATAGCCCATATAAACAAGATCCTTTCGAAAATCTGAAAGAAAATGGAATTGGCAGTAAAGCAAGAAATGAACATAGTAAAAATTTACTTAAAATATATGCTATCAATATTTCTCACTGTCTCCAATACTATGGCACAAAACATTGACAGATATCAATTCCAGTTTCTTTGCAAAAGTCCAATGATCTTAACTTTTTATTGGTTCACAAGCACCATAGTATTTTACCAAACCTGGAGTTCATTTCTTTCCTACCATTAGCACTAGCTTCTCTGCTCCCTGGAGACCAGCAGATCACAGGGATGTAGAACAGAGCAGGGCTTGGTAAACAATGGCTCTTTTCTTAGAGATAGATGGGTGGGCAGGTAAGTGGGAAGTAAGTGGGAGGGGGGTAGAAGGAAGGGAAGGAAGGAGGGAAGTAGCATACATACATGTATCCATTTCTCATGTGCATGTACATGCATCCATGTCCCCACAAGAGTAAATAGATTTCTTAATTTCCTAGAAAGTTATCTCCATCCAAGAAGACACATTTAGGCACCCAGCTTCCTGAGCCACAAATGTAATAATTATCCTGGCTTCATTCTTCCTCAGGACACTCACCTTCGACCGACCCTTCTTCTTTGATGTCATCTTTCAACCCACTCACTCTCCTCCATCTTCACTCTTAAGATTAATCTTATCAAGGTACAAGAGAATCACACCACCCCAGGCCACCCACACATATGTATGCACATCCCTGCCAAGGCTTAAAGACCTACTGTTGATCCATAAGCATAGTGCCTGCTCTCCCCAAACCAAAAGCCTCTTCTAGCCAGCATCCACATTCTGTACCGTCCTGAGAGCCCAGCAGGTTACCATTTCAGTTCCCACAGCCCTAAGGGCTTCTCCTTGCTTCTAGATAAACTAAGTGCTGGTATTTGAGACCAGTTCAACAATTCCTTTCTGCACTGTCTGCTCCCTGCCCACCTTTTCTATGGAAGAGCCAGTCACGTCCTACTTTGTGACTCTCTGGTTTCCTGTCCTTCCCACTGTCATTCACTGGTGGTTCCTGCTTAGTATTGGGCTCCAAAGCCAGCCAAGGCCAGGTCTTACTACTCTGCCCAGACCTCACACAGACAAGCGGCACAGTAACAGCAGCGAAAGAATGCTCACATGAATAAAAGAGTCGCAGACCCTCTAAGCACACCAAATCTTGAAGAGCCAGCACACTCTGGGACATCAGGCCCTTCCTACATCACCTGCACCCCTATGTATGACTGGGCTTGGTAATCTAGAGCCCCAAAACACATCAACCCATGACTTACAGAGGAGAGGCCTAGAGCCCACACAAGCGCAGCCTCTGATCCCAAAACATAGAGCTTACCAGTGCAAAATGAGCCCTGAAAGCCAGCCCCACTCCCACACCAGTACACCATCACCCTGCTGTTCAAGTGAATAACAAGCAAGCGCCACCTGTAGCACAGCAGGCACCAGCTCAATATTTGCTGAATGAGTGACACACTCATGCATATAGATTCATATACATTTTCCATCAGTCAACAGTTTCCTAGAGAGAAATGAATATTTAAACAAGCTCAGAGGCTGGGGCACAGCTCGCTAACCAAGCACTTGCCTAGCATGGGTGAGGGCCCTGCATACAATCACTAGCACCACTAAACAACTAAAATTAAGTAAAAACAAGCTCAGAGGCTGGGGAGACAGCACAGGCACAAAGTGCCACCCTGAAGCACAAGGACCTCAGGTAGGATTCCAAGAATACATATGAAAAGTCAGAGCTCGCTATAATCCCGATCTTAGAGGCAGAGACAGGTGGCAAATCTCTGGAGCCTGCCTCGCCGAATCTAAGAGCATCAAGGTTAGTGAGTCACACTGGATCGAAAATATAAAAATGGAGGCAACCAAGGAAAGAAACTCAATGCTGACATGAGACACATGCACACACAAATCTACACTAACAAATCCACAGTACAGGCCCTCAGTGCACAGGGGACTGCCACAGCCAACCAGAAGGAGACCTCCATCTGTTCACACCCACAAAGGCAAACAGGACAAATGCTGTGCCCTTACCTCCACACCCCATGAAAGGCCTGAGAAGGTTGGGGATAAAGACCTGAGTTGGCCGGGGCTCTAAGAGTTAGGCTCCAAGCACCAGCCTCTGTCAGTGGGACTCAAGGTCTATCAGGACCACCTAAGAGTAAGGCACAGCACCTTCCTGGGGGAACACAAGGCACTAGAAGCACAGAGTGTGTTTTGAGGACAGATGAGCCCAACTTGCAATTGGAAGGCCAGTGTCCTCCAGTTCCTCTACAGACAGCCAACAGTGCCCCTGAGGGAGTCTCAAAGCAGGCCTCTGCCAGCTACTAGTGACCTAGCACACCTCACCATTCCTGTACCTGAAAGAGCAGGCTGCACTCCTCAGAAAAATCCAGAAATATTCCAGTTTCTTATGAGCAAAGGCAAGCTCTCAGTCAGCTCAGCTGTCCAAGTCTGATGCTACCAGACCTGTCACGATGATCTCAAAGACCTACCTTACCCAGAACCACACGGAACAGAACAGGACAGGCAGCTAGAGAAGAAGCCAAAGTTGACTTCCAGTCAATGGGCGGTAGCTGGAGCGGCAAAACCAGTCCTGATTCCACAGTCACTTAACAATTCCTGAAAATCTTTTGCCATATCATCTGAAAGTGTTCTGGGGAGTGGGGTCATTCTTCATAGAGCCCACAACTCCATGAGAAAAAAAAAAAACCCTTGGATTTTTGAGCAATTTGAGCAGAAGGGTAGAAGCAATGTGCTCACATTAATAAGAATGTCAATGAAGGCAGGGTCTGCACAGCAAAAAGCATATACAAGGAAGTCATATGAGGCACAGGACATTAACTCATGCTGGAGATATGGAGAAGCACGCATGATTCACCAAAGGGCATAACAAAGAGAGACCCTTGCTCCATGGATGTGCCTACTGGAAATATACTGGTCTGAGAGACCTTGACCATGGACACTCACAGACATTATTAGTTCTTAGAGTCTGTTCACCATTCTTGATATCCATGTCTGCTAGAGGGGGACTGCATCAAAAGTAGCACAAACTCTGAACTCTTCCTAAAGGCTCTTTTCTTAAACTTGATAATGAAATGCTCATTATCACACGTTACCCCATGTCTGCAGAAATCAAGTGGCCAGGCTGGGGATGTGGCTCAGTAGGTTAAGTCCCTGCTATGTAGGTATGGGGCCCTGAGTTCAGAATTCCAGCACCCACAGAAAAGAAGTTGAGCTATGAGGAGCATTGAGTAGAACTTCAGCACTGGGAGGGGAGAGGGAGAGAGATGGATAGACCCTTAATATAGACTCCAGATTCAGTGAAGCTGTCTCAAAACATACAATGAAGAAGCAGCAGAGAAAGATATGCAAACAGCAACCCTTTGCCTCAATACAAACTACGTGGGTGAGCATACATGCATGCATATACATGTACACAAACACATTCAAATACACATGTTCACATATAGGCACGCATGTGCGTGCACACATACGTGCACAGAATCAGCACACCGGTCCTTACTTGGTATGTCTTAACAGACATCCACCATATGCTTCCTCTGCAGAACCAAGCATAGCCACTCAGCACACATGAGGGAACCAAGATGCTCTGCACACTAAAAGGGAAACAGGGTCAGTGAAATGTTGCTGGGTTCTCTGGCAGAAAGAGCAGGAGCAGAGCCGGACCGGCCAGACCTTTCCCTTGGGCTGAACGGGATGGTGAGTGCTGAATGACCCAGCAGCCGCCCTCCCCCATTTGGCCACCGGAGAGAAACACATCTACTGAGTTGGGAGTCTGTCAAAGCAGGATCTCAGTTAATGGTATCAAGCAGGGACTTATATAGGGTTTTGATGGGGGTGGAGAAGTCTGGGATGGGCAGAGGCAGACCAAGGAATAAAGGCCAATGATATTCTGCCACATTAGCAGTGGCTGGGCAGAGGCATGCCCAGGTTGGGTGGCCAGAAACAGGTCTCCAAACTCAAGCTCTAGGCTCAAGAAGTTACACTAGGCCTCACCAAACTCAAGTTAGGCCTAGGAAGTTACACTGGGCCTCATGCCCAGGACTCATGAGGCCCAACAAAATGTCACTTTGCTCAGGATTCCATATCAAACCTGGTGTCAGAAATGTAAAATAAACAAATTAATTAAATAAATAAAATAAAATAAATAATCCTGCCACCACAGCACACACTACCACCAAAGTCTCTCTGAGAGGGGAGCAGCCCATGCCAGAAAGACCTGTGGGGTTCTCATACTTTAAACTCCAACAGCACAGAATACTAAGGAGAAAAACCAGTCCTAACACCTGATGAATGAAACAAAACAGAAGTGGAGAACACATTGAGGGGCTGGAGAGCCGGCTCAGTACTACAAGAACTATTACTCCAAGTTCGGTTTCCAGCATCCATGTCAGGTACATCTCAAATGCCTCTAACTCCAATTCTAAGGAGTCTGATGTCCTCCTCTGATCTCCATGGGCACCTGAACACACATGGCATCAATTCACACAGACACACACATAAGCAAAAATATAAATAAATCTTTAAAAAGCAAAAGTCTATAACAAACCTGAAATGTGTCTCAAAAAGACAACCATATTGTCACATGAGGTACACACTGTGAATCAAGATTCCAACTGCACTGTGTCCCTAGCACTTTCTACATTGACAATGGCATTAACCCTAGTATTAACACTCTATATACTGACAATAAAACAGTAAGACAATGAAATTGAAATTTTAAAAGATACTATAAGACTGTGTCTTAGTACATTTCACAGGTTGTCAAGGTAAAAGCTCTATTAAGTTAAAGAGAAGTGAGGCTGAAAAAATGACTCAAGTAAGTAAAAGCACCAGCTGCTCTCACAGAGGACCTGGGTTTGATTTCCAGCCCACATGGCAACACACGGTCATCTGTAACTCCAGTTCCAAGATGATCTCATGGCATCGTCTGGCCTCTATGAACACCAGGCATACACATGGTGCACAGAAACAGATGCATGCAAAACACCCCTATACATCAAATAAATAAGTAAATAAATAAATAAGAAGAGTATAAGTAAGAAACTTTTTTAAATATAAAGACAAGGGGAGCTAGAGAGATGGCTCAGTGGATAAGAGTACTTGCTGCTCTTCCAGAGAACCCACATGGTAGCTCACAATTGTATATAATTCTAGTTCCAAGAGATCTGACATCCTATTCCAGCCTCAGCAGGCTTCTGCATGCATGTGGTGTAGGTAAATATGCATATATAAAAAATAAAAATTAATCTTTCAAAAAATAAGGACAAAAACTAAGTAAACCCAAAAACAAAATATTAGTTCCCTCCAAACTAATCAACAGATGCAACTCAAGTTGTGAAAGTCCAGAACACCTAGCAAGCTGACCTTAACACAAAAGGAAAGGTAGACTCAATCAAGGAACAGAACCAGGCGTGGGTGGCCTGGACCTAGCCCACAAGACTCAAGGTGGCAATAATCAAGGGCAAGTCAGAACAAAGAAGACAGACAAACCAAGGAAGCCAAGGCCAGGTGAAGGGGTCCCAGCACACTGGAAATCCTGACAGACAGCAAACAGGTGGTTGCTAGTGGCCAGGGCCACAGCTGGCTTTCCACATGGGAACCATTTCAGAAATGCACATGTAGAAGGACAAGCCAGAAGCAAAGGAATAATCATGGAGCCATCACAATCCCTGAGCCAAATTACACTACAGAAACACAGTAACAAACAAGAGCAGATACACAGACCAAGGAAATAGAACCCAAGACCCAGAAACAAGCCCACGGAGCTATACCCTACCTGACTTTCCGTAGGTGCCAAAGCATACACTGAAGGAAACATAGTCTTTTCTAAACCACTAGAGGAAAATGACTTAGATTCTATCTCTCAACCAAGTTTAAAAAATCAATTCAAAACAGATGACGGACTTTAATAAGACCTCAAACTTTGAACCTGAGAGGAAAACATAGGAATAGGACTTCAGTGGTCTAGGAAAACTCCAGCAAGAACTGACAGATGGGATTGCATGAGACAAGAGAGTGCAGAGATGGCATGCAGAATGGAGGGAGCAATTTGCCATCTGACAGGTGGTTGATACCCAGAATCTACAAAAACCACAAAAAGCTGAACTGAAACCTCATCCCATCAATAAACAGGCAAATGAACTGACCACACAAGTCTCTAAAAGGGAAATACATAGAGCCAATTAATACACTAACAAGTTTTCAGCAGCCTTAGCTATGAGGGAAAGTAACAAATCCAAACTTCATTAAAAGTCTATCTCACTCCAAAATGAGAGGCTACCCTTCAAACAATAACTAACACTAGTGGGAAGGAGACGCCTTACCCCACAGCTGGGGGAATGTAAACAGGTGTAGCCCCTAGGAAATCAGTATAGCGAGTCCTTAACACACCCAAAACAGAACTTCCATATGATCTTCCTACATCATTTCTGGGTATTTAGCTGGAGAGAATTAAGTATGGTTATGTAAGGCTATGCACAACAGACAAATCCATTAACAGATGAATGAATAAAGAAAATGTGGTAGCTAGGCAGTGGTGGCACATGCCTTTAATCCCAGCACTCAGGAGGCAGAGGCAGGTGGATCTCTGTGAGTTCAAAGCCAGCCTGGTCTGCAGAGCTAGTTCTAGGAGAGCCAAGGCTACAGAAAGAAACTCTGTCTTGAAAAATAAAAAAAAATGAGAGAGAGAGAGAGAGAGAGAGAGAGAGAGAGAATGTGGTATATGTGGTGAATGTAGATAATCAAGTTTTATTCAGCTATAAAAGATGAAATTCTGCCATCTACAGGAAAATGGATGGAACTGGAATGCATCATGTTAAGTGAAATAAGCTAGATTCAGATGATTATCATGTTTCTCTTATATGCAAAATATGGTCATGAGTATATGTGTTTGTGTATGTGTGTATGTATGAGGGGGGAGGGGAGGGGGAGGGAGGGGGAGAGGGACAGAGAGAAGGAAGGAGGAGAGAGAACTAGAAGAGACTAATTAGGTTTCAGGAAAGGAACAAGTGGCAAGTGAGCAAGGCAGAAGAAGGGATAATTATTGGCAGGAACACAAGGCTAAGTACATACATGTGTAAAACAGGTTTAATAAAATCCATTATAATGTGTGATTAGCTTTTTTAAAGTAAAAATGACACCATTAGGGAATAGGGAACACATAGATATGTAATGGTCGGGTAAATCCATTCAAAGTACTTTATGTATGAACAAAAACACCCTTATGAAACACACTAGCTAGTGCACACTGCTAACACCATCTGTCAATACCTACCACTATAAAGGACAGACATACTCAGGAGTGCACCGTCCAAGGAGCACTACATATGAGCGCATTGCTAGCATCATCCACCAATGCCTACCATAATGAGTAGCAGTCCATACATATGCCACATGGCAAAGCCATGACAATGAACTAGCGAGCCACCATTATCCCAGAGGTTACTTATATCATATAGAGGAGCTTGTGGAAAAACAAGGGACTTCAGAGACACAAACACCATTCTCTGTCTTGGGCCTGACAGTGGGGACTTGAAATTAAAATTAAATTAAATCTTAGACTTCTTTAACTTGGGCATATATATTAAAGGCAGCCAGCCTTCTGCTCTGATGTTTTTGCCATAAAAATCGAGAAGAGGAATGATTGATAGACCAACCTTTATCTGACAGACACCAGAAAAGTTTGATGAACTTATTCAATAACAAGTAAAATTTCCTGGACTTTTAAATTGTCCCATTTGTGAATTAAAAATAAAAATAAAGGGCTGGAGAGATGGCTCAGAGGTTAAGAGCACTGACTGCTCTTCAGGAGGTCCTGAGTTCAATTCCCAGCAACCACTTGGTTGCTCACAGCCATCTATAATGAGATCTGGTGCCCTCTTCTGGCATGCAGGCATATATGGAAGGAATGTTATATACATAATAAATAAATAAATCTTTAAAAAAATAAAAAGAAATAAAAAGAAAAAAAGAACCATGATACCAAGTGTAGTGGTTTGAATGAGAATGGCTCATAAATTTGAATGTCTAGTTCCCAATTGGGGACTGTTTGGGAAGGACTAGGACCTGTGATTTTGTTGAAGGAGTGTCACTAGGGAAGGTGTGTCACTAAGGAAGGAATGTCACTAGGGAAGGTGAGTCACTAGGGGTGGGCTCTGAGGTTTCAAAAACCCACATCAGACCCAGTCTCACCTCTCTCTCTGCTTGCAACTTTCAATCAGATGTCAGCTCTCAGCCACTGCTCCAGCACCATGCCTGCCTGTCTGCTGCCATGTTCTCCACCACAATGATCATGGATTCACCCTCTGAAACTGTATGCAAGCCCCCAAGTAAATGCTTTCTTCAATAAGCTGCCTTGGTCATGGTGTCTTCTCATAGCAACAGAACCATAACTAAGGCATCAAGTAAAGTGACAAAGAACAAAACAGATGTGGGAGACACGTCAGCCTCAGCACTGCTAGGCTGTGGGAATGCCAATGTCGCTATCCATTGCTCTAAATGCACAGTATGGGGGAGGAAAACCCTTAAGAACAATCAGGGCACGGTGAGAAGGAAGGAGCAGCTTCTCCCTGGCAGAGCCTGCAGACCAAGGACAGAGTAACAGCAAGGTGGTGACGTGGACAGTACACATCAGATGAGGGCGGGGACACTGAGCACAGTCATGACAAGGAGGGAACAGGGGACTGCTGCCAGGCCCCAGAGTCCTTTCAGTCACCTGGCAAGCACAGGTGCACCAGCAGATCAGGAGTCCTGTCAACAGGGGCTACAGAGCAGAGAACAACACCTGTCCCCAGCCCCCACCCGCACCCCAAGCACATGAGGCATATGGGGACCAGGATCTGGATCTAGGCATACTGCCACCTCCACTCATAAAACATTTGATGTCTGACAGAAGAGGCTCATGCTCCACTGGGACCTGAGTTCGAAAAATATCTCTTCTTTCCCAGTCACAGGAAGCTCCCTAGATCCACTCAGAGTTGCGGGTCAAAACTTGGGTTTCAAGCCTATGTGATTCACTACCCTGGGCCTGTTCAAGTGTAACAAGGCATCATGTCCCAGCAGCAACCTGGGAGCACTCCCTTCTTACTCTGGCTGCTCTAAGAAGCAAAGGACAGACAACAGGGTGGCTGTGGAGGAAAAGGCCCCTGAACAAATACTGAACTTGCCAACATCTGCATTTGAATACGGATCTTCTACTCACAATAGTTAAGTGCCACAGGTCGTCTTAGATGGACTTCATTCAACAAAATGGGCAGGAACTAAAAGTGAAAGGTGGCTAACTTTTCTTTCAAATATCAATATTGGAGTTTTGGAGAAAAAAAAAAACCCTGATTTCAGGAAACACCCCTGAGCCCCACCAAGCTGCCATGTGAAATTGTTCTCAGGACACTGCTTCATTTTCCCATCCATGTCCAGTGAAGTAACTCCATGTCACCAAACTAAGTCACTGGGTACAAGCAGTACCACACTGCCAACTCATATGACTTCAAAGGGATGTGCCTGCTCTTCCTATCTGTGTCTTATTAATTCCCTGCTAGTGGGATGCAAATGTGAGCGAGAGCACCAAGCAGCTGCTTGGACTCTGAGGTTAAAGTCAAGTGCACAGTGACAACCAGCCATCCAACAAACAACTAGCTCTGAGGATGCTAATCAACTTCTATCTCATGAAGCTACCATGTCAATAGATTTGCTGTCACCATGGATATTGCCCAACTTCCGAGGTGCCAGAAATCTAATTGGCTCCTGAAAACTGGTCAACACAAGATCTGCCTTTCAGTGTTTCTCCTCAAGCCCCTGCTCCTCGTGTCATATTCCCCAGTGCAGTCACACTCAAATGATCCACAGTCACCCTTGGCAGCCTGGACAGTCTGCCCTCCTCCCCCAGAGGTCTGCCTGTCCTACAGGCTGCACAGTGCCTGCTCAGCCCTGCCAACTGCTAAATACACACCTCATAGCTCTGGAGGAGTCTCAGGGCTGAGTAAAACTCTCAGTCAGGGAGAGGCTGCAAAGCAAGAAGGCCAAAGACTGACCACAGAGCAATGGTGGAGACTCTGGACCATAAGTGAGACCAGAGGTCACAGGCCATTTCTATAAACAATGTGCCAAGTTGTAGGGTAAAAACAGAATGACATAAAGACAAACCAAAGTCTATTTTCCATTTTTAAAGAAAACCTTAAGTAAAGGAGAGGTGCATTAGCCTTGTTTCCAGACTCTGTGGACACAGCACTGAGAAGGGCAATCAGAGAGAAGGGCCTCAGATCGGCGCTCCTGTGGAAACTCATTTCCCCTTCTGTGCCCCATAATCTACGAGCACTTTTTTTTTTCAGCAATGTTAGAATTTTTGAGTAGCTTTACTGAGCAGGCAAGAGATGTCCACGGTTCAAAATGCATTTACTGGGGGAAAATAAAGATGAAAAGCAAAGTATTTCAGATAGTAAGTCTACTTTAAAGCGATACCACTTACTTTAGTAACAAAAATATAAAGGTTAGGAATAAATCTAGTAAAGCATGTATAAGGACTTTCATAAAGGTTTCCCTTGGTCTACTGGCCCAGGCCTACAATCTCAGATACTTGGTGGGGTAAGGCCAAGAGGATCTGAAATTCAGGGAATGTGCAAGAGTGAGTTCAAGGCTACCGTGGGCAACTTAGACAGACCTAGTCTCAAAATAACAAATAAAAACAGGACTGGATTCCATTCAGAAATCAAACAGACTTTAAAAAGAAAACTGCCAAGGTGATTCTGAAAATAACATGAATGAGTAAAGACTAAAATAACCCAGTCAACTCAGAAGAGTAAGGGGGAGGAACTAGGGTCCTTATGGATGCCTGCTAATGTAGCACAGATAGAACACTACAGTGACAAGGCCAAGTTCCTGCACCATCCCCACTGACTGCCTGCAGATGCTGCTATCAGCTACAGATTAAACAAATGGCGGGGAAAGAAAAACTTTCAGATGAGAAGATGAGTGAAGACTTACAAGACAGATGTTGAGGGAAAAGATTTCTTAAAGTAAGCATCCCATAATAACCTAAGGGGGCATCATATTCAACTCAGCAAGGCTAAGCATAGCCCATCAAATAACTGTCAAAAATTAGGATCTCAAATGTATAAAGATCACAAACTTATTTTTTTTAATGGGTGAAAAAAAGAAAAGGGGTGGTATAGACAGTCATAAGCATTTCCCAGAACAGGGCACAGAAGACAACCATCTCTATATGCATAGATGCTCTTTAGCCAGGGAACGTGAAGCCAGGAGCATGATAAGAATATCCACCAGATGCACAGAGCTCAGGAGCCTGGCCATGCTCCAAGAACTGCCCAGGAGTGGAAATCTGGGCTTCCAGCACTGTAGGTGAGCATCATCTGCAGACCCCTCCAGGAAGCACACTTATGTTATCACGAAAGCCTCAGAGAAATTCTCACAGGGGTACATGTGCATAAATGGACATGAGGATTCTATCAACACTGTCCCAACAGCATAACATTAGGAAGTGTCCAGACATGCGCCCTGACTGCTACACAACAGAAGAAAATAGGAGCTACAGAGACTGAATTGCACAAAGAATGGCACAAACAGCTCCAGACTCAGCAAAAACACCACACTGCTTCCTTAGTGCTGAAGCCACAAAGTATGGCAAATATAAGTCAAAGATGGATAATCTACTCCTTTTTATGGGGGGTGGGGGCAGAAATGAAGCTTGAGTAGCAGAACCATGAGCATGGAGAAATAGCTTCTATACTACCAGCTTCAAGCTCACAGAGGCAGTTGGTCAGCACTGGAGGGATTCTAGCTCCTAAATTCAAGGACATAAGTTTCTGTTATAAATACTCATACACATATTACATATATTCTTTTGTATGAATCGTTACACAAAAATAACGTTCTGAAAACAATCAGTGGTTCACATGTCCACTAATTATGGACTTCGGGGGCTCCTGGATCAGGCCCCTCAAGTGCAGTGAGCAGCAGTCACACAGAGAGACAGACATCAGCAGAGACTCCTCGGCCAGCGCTCCTCTTACCTCAGTCACCTTGGGCTGAAGAATCAGTGCTTCGGGGCTCATCCGAGGGATGTCGATGTGGATCTGCAGATGCAGAGAGACATATGCTTATCTTATAGAATGAGAGAAGTCCTGAATGACACATGCTACTTGCCCTTAACCTGCTCTGAGGACTGTCACAAGGCTCCTCCATAGGAAGTACCCAGAAGCACACTCCAACTGAGCATGGCTCAACTGTCCTCAGGTGACAGACATGCTGCATGGTCAGGAATAGAGTGGACTCTCAGCTCCACAGTAACATAACCCAAAGCTATCAGTGAACATTGGTTTTCAGCCCAACACTGAGCATGATTCAAGGACACAGACAGAGCCTAGGGTTTCAGCTGTGCAAAACTATCTGGAACACAGGCCATATTTATTTTCCTCTATTGCACAATGTCCATGAGGAATCTAGAACACCTTAAAGGAAGTATTTGAATGTCTCTGCTGGTGTCAGCAGATTCCTGCCTGAGCACCACCTGACATGAGAGTCTTGCCACTGTTTGCCAGAACTTCAGTAGAAACCTCCCCTGGGTGGGGTTCAAGAGGTGACCCAACAGGAGCATTCTGAGCACAGCTGGCATCACAGGCTGGTTCCACACCCCAGGTGGGCACCCCATACCAGCAGCACTAGCATCACTCTAGGGTTCCAAAGCAACAGCCTGCACAGACAGAGAAGAGACGAGCCATTTAACCCAAAGGGGGCTCACAGTTTATCTCTATCCTTGTTCATGTGTAGAGAAGCAGCTAACATCTAGTAACTGGGGTCACCACTTCACTCTAACACTAGCTGGCCTGTGACCAACAGTAAGCCATTAGGTTCAACCTCCTCACCTACAAAAGGCCTGCTCTCTGTGTCCTTCCAAGGGTTCCTGGTGACAGTCAGAATCTGGGTCCTCAGCACAGGGGAACAAGGTGAGATAAACTTGCAATTCGAATACACAGAGTGCAGAGCACACAGAAGGAAAGTCCATGAGCAGCCTGCTGAGGGACACCCACATAGACCAGCAAGGTCAAGCAAGGTCAGAGAACTGAGGCATGGGTGAGGGATAAGGATGCCAAGGTCCACTGGTTGGAGAGCCACCCTCAGTACAATGCTCCCTTCAATGACAGTCCTGTGGAGAGATGCACACTGTACACTAGACTCATGGAAGATGGACCTGCCTCTATGCCCACTACCAGCAAGGATTAACTTATACAAGAGCCACAGGCAATGTATTTCTTATGCAGATAGGACAGCACATCCATCATACCCCATATCCTACCCCTGGCCTGCCTCATCAATCACAAGCCTGGGAAAATAGGAGAAAGGATACAAGTGTTAGCAAGACTAACCTATAGAGAGAAATCCAAACCATGCAAATGCTATCTCTAACTAGATGCATATGATCTGGATATAAACCTTCAGGGGCCAGTAAATATATGATAATCAAATGCAGGAAGGCAATAGTTTGGGGATCTATAGTCCTACAGAAACAGGCTACAGAGTGCCAGCCACAAGCCTAGGTACCACCCTCCAGAAGCATGGCATAGAATGCCAGGCACAGGTTAAGGCACCACCCTCCAGAAAGAGGCTGTAGAATGCCAGTCACAGGTCAAGGTGCCACCTCTCAAAAGCAGGCTAGAGAGTACCAGGAACAGGCCAAGGCACCACATGCCCAACATCACCCAAGGCAGATGAAGGTCGTCACTAACAGAGCTCAGCATCTATTTTGTAACCTGACTCAAGTCTCATGCTTTACCTCCGAGAAAGAACTCAAATAAGCCAGATGTTGTTGCTGCTGGTAGCAAATTGCCATTAATTGTTTTCAAATGTTTATTGTTAGAAACTATAAATCTGAACGCCTATCAGGTTCCTGATAGATGAAACATCCCCTACAAAGCAGCTCCATATCCCAGTACTAACTGGTACGTGGTAAAGAGAAAGCCCCACACATACCTGGCGATATGTGTCCTGGTGAACTTCATCATTCCTCGAGTTGTAATAATGCTCAATGAAAGCAAAATATTCCTTTTGCTTTCTCTGCAGTGTGGCTGGTCTCCGGTCAACGTTGGCAGGAAGATAACCCTGGAGGAGCAAAAGAAACACAGGCATCCATGGTTACTGTGCATCAAGAGCGTGAAGAACAAGTGGTCACTTCCAGAATGACCCAGGCATATGGAAATCCATCTAAGAGAAGGGAGGGCATTACGAAAAAGCTGCCCACACAGAACAAAGCGACAGGACAGCACACAGCACCAGCACCCCCACCAGTGTCATCAACCAGGTCTAAATCATCATTCACATCCACCAAAAGTCATCTGATGGCACCTGGACTGTATGCTTTCCTAACACATGGTACGGAAATGCTAAAAGCCCTCTCCACAGGGCTCATGTCGACAAGGAACTGGGAGCCTGTCTGGTCTCACACTCATACCAAGCACACATACACACACATTGCATTTATGTGCTCAAAGCTGCTGTGTAGGTAATTGTGCATCTACTCTTTGAAGCCCCTGGGGTTTCTGACACTATGCAATACATAAAATGGACACATGTCTAGAAAGGAGTAGGTTGCTCCAGTAGCCATAAAGAGCTTGACATTTTATGTGGCTTCTTATCTGTTTTCTTGTTCTACATTTTAAATCAATCTTATTATATGATACATAAGGTATAATTTTGAAACTGTCAATTTTAAGCATAGACCTGAGGCCTCAAGTAGAGCTTCAGGAAGTTGACTATTGTTCTCTGAAAGACAGAACTTTCCATTGCCCAAAATGATGGTGTCATCTGCAACCCATTCCCACCATCCCACCTGGACCCTGGAAGTGCTAGTTTCTTACTAAGGATGACTGGGTTTGTTTGAGACTCTCCAAAAATAGACTCACTTAGAACCTATGATTTTGTGCACACTGTCTTCTGAGATAAGCCACCTTTGGGTATGAGGCTGCATGGCATGTTAGATCACACACTTCGGGTAAGCTACTTATAAATGAAAAAGCTCGATGGGTATCCTTGCAGACTTTGGAAACACGCATCTGTGATTTCTCAGGGCTGAATAGCAAGGAGAGATGCTGCATCAGAATGCAGACAGAAGTTTCTAAGAAACTGTCAGATCTTTTCCAAACAGGTAACACCATGTCAATTCCAGCCAGCACTGACTGAGGCACACTAGATGGGTACATCATTCCTCTGGCCACAGAGACCTTGAGACTCAGAGGTCAAGAAGAGACCCAAAGCCCAGAGCTTTTCTTTATTGCTTCTGTGAATCAAGGTGAATATATGCAGTCTGAGCAGTGGCAGCAGCCACCCCATGACCATAGTGGTGAGGTACAAGCTGTTCTCCAGCCTTGCCTTCCTTTCTCTTCCCTGCAGAAAGGAGACTACCACAACTCCAACACAGTCTGTCTCACATACCAGCTGTTTCACCAACAGGACCAGAACTAGCCCAAATGTCACCCACCTGGTAACACCTGTGGTCACCCCAACAGAGCTCTTGCTGCTAGGGACACAGGACTGCCCCTGAGCTGAAGGCACAAAATTACAAGGGTGAGGGTATAAACAGATTTTTTTCATCCAGTTAAAAGCTTCCCCAGAGACAACCCATCCAGGCAGTAGGCTTGTCCATACCTCCTTTCTCCTTGTAGCTATCTCAGTTTCAGTTCATATAAACTTAGAGAATAACAATTTCCTAAGATACATCTTTTTCTTTGTCTGATAACTGCCCATCCACAGGGTTTCTAAGGAAGGTGCAGCCCCTGATGTGGGATTCCCTTCTGTATGTTATGAATGTGTTTTATTGCCATTGGTTAATAAAGAAAACTGCTTTTATACAAAAGCGTAACAGAATATAACCAGGCTGGAAAAGATATAGAGAGAGTAGGGAACCTCAGAGAGACACCATGTAGCCACCGCAGGAAACAGACAAACTGGAACCTGGCTGGTAAACCACAAGCCTCATAGTAAAATATAAAATAATAAAAATGGGTTAATTTAAGATGGAAGAGCTAGCTAGAAATAAGCATAAGCTACTGGCCAAGCAGTGTTTTAAATAACATAGTTTCTGTGTGATTATTTTGGATCTGGGTGGCAAGGAAACGAGTAAACGGCCTCCGCTTACAGAATGGCACCCACTGTCTGGGGCATGGATCCAAATAAGACTAAA
>LOEQ01000251.1:73239-99378 GCA_001685075.1 Bramus lutescens | reverse complement strand
AAAAAAAGCTTACCAAAAGAAAGGACTTTTAGATCCACAAAAATGGGAGCCAAGCACAACTTCTTAGTAGCCACATTTTTTTTTTCAGATAAGATCTGTTTGCTGGCGGCAAACAGGGGTGCCACAGCTCCTTAAAGACAAGTCTTTCTGATTCAGCATTAGTAGCAAAAAACTGTACAATTTCCAAATGAGGACTTCCTGGTTAGTGCTAGTTACACAAACAGCTCTGGCTCTTTCAGGAGCCTGAGCGGCTTAAATGGGATCTGTGAACAATATGTAATAAATTGTGTAATGGTAACAACATAGACCCCCTGCGACCCTGGAGCTGGGGCAATGTGCATGGCTCTCAGAGGCAGTGAATAGGCCTCCTCCATGTTGGACTGGGAAGAGCAAGCAGGCAAGACCACAGATTTGGTTCTAGTCACATCCGATTAGCATTTTAAAGAAAAAAAGCACTTCTGGTCAAAAAATAATTACAGATAGGCAGGCAATAAAGACAAATTCAAATGGAAAAGACCTCTAAATGGGTCACAGTGTTGGATAAATGTATGTAGGCTTGAGAGTGAGGGGGGAAATATAGACAGTTATAAAAAGAAGTAAATTTTTTTAAAAATAAATCAAGTCTTTAAAGAGACAGAGTACAGACAGCCATAGATTAAAGGAATAAAGAGAAATAAGCCACATAAAGATGGAATATACACAAAGAGTCTGGATTATATATATTACTGTGTTTTCTTTGAATTTTTGACTGTGAATGAACTAAGTACAGAGAAACATTTCATTGTACAGATTGCTAAGCTAAACCAACATATATACTTTAAAGGTATCTTGACTTCAAAATTTGGGTCTAAGGATATGTTGCTTTGGAAAAGAGGTTCTGCTTTTGTTTCCACAAAGGATGAGAACCTGTGGATTCCTTCCAGACTAACGTGGTTCGATGGAAGAAGACCCCCTGAAAGATCCCTGAAAAGGTCTCCATACACCCCTAAAATTACTTCATCTAACAAAAAGCAGGAAGCAATTTGGAGAGAACAATGCCCAAATTCCCTAAATGATTGTTTATAAACATTTGTTTACATTTAAAGGGGGAATATGATATAGAGATGAATATTTTGGATTGTTATGGATCTTGGTTTATTGACACAAATTTAAAGTCCATTTTGTTATATGTATTTCTGCTCTTGTTTAAAGTATTGCGTTTGTGCAGTTTGTTTAAAAATATAATGTATAATTAAGAAATACATGTTAATAATCATCTATAATAGTCAAACTTGTAATTACTTTAGTTGCTTTCTAGAACTACAGAGATATATTTCAGATTGGATAGGGATTCTTCAAATCTTTCAAAGTCCTTCAAAGTATGGCATTTAAAATGTTTTAAGATCTTAGAACTTTTCATGACAATGAAGTGACTCATTTGCTCCTGGCAGCACCAATCTACTTCAAGAGGATGATGGACATTGAAGAGGCTCATTATGGAGTTTGCTAGCCGTTTGGGCAAGAAACTGCTTTTGCCTGGACTGCTTGATGTTATGCTGTACGAATTGGACATGCAGAACCCATAGAAAAATGACTTGCTTAAAGAATGTGAGACAGTCCTTCAGGGTTCCTACTTCATGAAGGAGACTGCCAGACATTTTGCAGGACACAGAAGAACATGACTGACAAACTACCAATATAAGTGGAACTGTCTTTGAAATTTCCTGCTTCATGGAAAAGTCTGCCGGATACTATGGGCCTATAGGTTGGAGATGGGTGCCCCAAGGTTACAGAAGAACTTTGGGTGACTGTCCAGACAGCAAGATGTCTCTGTCAATTCTAGAGTTTTGGAAGTTGCTGACACTGCACTTACTATTAACTTAGGTAATATTATGTCCTTCTGGAGTCTTTGATAGAGTTGAAGAATAGATAGTTATAATTATAGTTTTCTTAGTTATGATAAAAGATAAAGTAGATATAAATATTGTANTTAATTCACACACCTATGAACACCTGATTTTTGACAAAGAAGCTAAAATTATACTATGAAAAAAAGAAAGCATCTTCAACAAATGGTGCTTGCAGAACTGGATGTCAACATGTAGAAGAGTGAAAATAGATACATATCTATCGCCATGCACACATTTCAAGTAGAAATGGATTAAAGACCTCAATATAAATCTGACCACACTGTACCTAATAGAAGAGAAAATGGAAGTATTCTTCAATGCATGGGCTGAAGAGACCACTTCCTAAATATAATCCCAGTAGAATAGACACTGAGAGCAATAATAAATAAATGGGACCTCCTGAAACTGAGAAGTTTCTGTAAAGGAAAGGATACAGTCAATAAGACAAAAGGACAGCTTACTGAATACAAAATTTTAACACATAAAAATCATTGGCCCTCCTGTATCAAATTACATATACACTGAAAAAAATCGGGGAAACAGCACCTTTCACAGTAGCTTCAAAAATATTTTTTGGAGGTAACTGTAACAATGAAAGCAAAAAACTTGTATGACAGAGACCTTAAGACAGTGAAGTAAAAATCAGAAGAAGATATAAGAAAATGAAATGTCTCCCATGTTCATGGGTCAGTAGGAATAACATAGTAAATCTGGCTGTTCTGTCGAAAGTGTTCTACAGATTCAAAACAATTCCTATCAAAATCCCAACACAATTCTTCACATATTTTGGCAATCTTCAGTTTCTTCTGAAAACACAAAAACCTGGGATGGCTCTTTAAAATCTGAATAATGAAAGAAGTGGTATAAGTAGCTGCATCCCTGCTCTCTAGTTTTTCTACAGACCTATAGGAATATACAGAATGGCACTGACTCAAAACAGGCATGTTGATCAATGGAATTAAATCAAAGACGCATACATATATCCACATACCTATGGATAGGGGACTTTTGATAAAGAAGGCAGAAATATACATTGAAAAAAGACAGCATATTCAACAAATGATGCTGCTCAAATTGGATGGCTGTATATAGAATGTAAATAGATTCATGATAATCACCTTCTACAAAACTCAACATCAAATGGAGATTTTATGTCATTCATACCAGTCACTATTCAATTTTCCAGTCACTATTATTGAATGAGCTCCCCTTTCTCCACTGGTTAAAATGCAGTCTCTTCTATTCTGTCAGTATGCATATACTCCCTTTACCTACACACTAATATGTGTTCTTAAATAAGGAGAAATAAATTTATCTATGTTTTGTCCATAATCTATGTCCATTCCAAAACAGATCCTGGTTCATAGAAATTCCTTAGTGAGTATTTGTTGCATATGACATGATTTTTATCCATTACACAAATACTTAGTTTACTAGAACTTCTTGTATTGCCTCAGGTTCATGTGAAATCTCTAAAAGGCAACAATAGAGTGAAATAATATTTTGGATCTACAAATGATTTACTTAAACTAATCTTTGGACTTCTCTGTGTTTTCCTCTGCTATAATATTCTTCTTATCTTTTCCATAATTTCATCTCAGAAGTTCAAGGGGAATTCATTGGAGGACTATCTTTTCAGTATTTTGAATCTAATACACATAGACAAATGATACTCATGACTATTGTGATGCACTACTTCTTAGAGACTGTGGGTTGTTTCCAATGTAGTAATTCCAATTCAACTCCGTCCACTCCTACCAAAAACCTCATTCTGAAAGTAATTTTCTTACCCTTATACCTCGATTCCTCTTCATTATGGTATGTAAATTAAAACCACTTATTAACTTTGCAATTCCATCACTAGCATAAAATACTTAAATCATCCCTGACAATGGAATAATGGGCAGTTATGAACAGTCACCACAAGGCTGTCCTCTCTTTATGAGGCAGCTTGGCCTACCTCTAGTCCCTATGAGAGGATGCAAATCTAAAGGAGTAACTATATATTTGGATTATTTACTGACTTTTAATTAAATTCACATAAGAATTTATGCACAACATAAAAACTACATGCTTCAAGGTCCTCATCCTGAAAAGGTTAGAGCCAATAACTGTAGGAAGTTTTGCATGATTGGAAGGACCAAGCTCAAAATTGCTGGGGTGCCCTGATAAGACTCTCCATGGACTTGTGATCTTTTCAGAGTTTCCTTCCCTTCTGAATGGGTAACACTGTTCTTTGGTTGAAGTAACACAGAAGGCAGAAAGACAGTGGCTATGGATGGAGATTATTTCCGAAGCTGGTAGAATGTGTTACAAAAATGGTATTTCAAATAGTAGTAGCTAGTGACATAAAATTTAAATGTTGAAAACGGCCTTTCTTCTGAACTCTGATTTTTATTTGTGTTTCTTTCTTTTTCTTCTTCTTCTTTTTTTTGTGAAGAGTACACAGGGCTGGAGTGAGTGCAGCAAACTCATTTCTTGTCATCATGTCAGAGAGGCTCCAGAGCACAGGGCCCTTTGCTTTCACTGAGCAATGCAAATGACTCTCAGAGCTACAACCCTCAGAGCAGGGTGTGATTACAGGTTCAACTGACTGTGAAAAGAGAATGCACAAAGGGTTAGGAGACAATGAAGAATCAAGGCTGTGATCCAAAGACATCCAAACACCAGTTTTTAGACTACCTATATTATTCTTTCAGAGAATATGTAGGTGGTATAATGAAAATTATAAATCAAGTATACATTTATAAAAGATTTATTGACACTGAAAAAATCCTCATTCAATTTCATTACCTATTAGGAGGTCTTTATTATTCAGGTATGATTTTGTAGCTACTGATATTTTTACATAAAAGTATTAAAATGAATAGCATGCATTTTTTAGCATTCATGCTGCCATGCAAAGCAGTAATGTATGTTTATTGTTTGTTCCATACAATTTTTCTTACATGTCACAATAAAAAGGGCCCTTTAAAAAATCTATAACTGACCCTTTATGATCACTCTACTGAAGTAGTTCTTTTCAAATCTTTTGTATGGTGCACATTATCGTTGACTGTGTCTATTCAGAGCTGATGAAAGTACCTTTCACATTTCCTTCATTCTCTGTCTGTGAAAGCATTTCATTATTGAGAAGCACATTTGCATTCATTAGTAATTACAGGTCCAGAGAAGAGTCCAGTCAATGCTGGCTTCTAAATTCCAGATACTCTCCCATTTACATTTAGCTGGAATTCTTCTTGGCTTTAAAACGTCTAATTATATCACTGCCTCTCTTGTACAGATCTCTTTGAATGGAAACTCTTGGACTTTTTTATATACAGCCTTCATAATTATTCCAGTTTTATAACTGCTGTCACGTCGTTTTCCTCCTAGCCTCTTTCTTGCTGTAGTAACATCCCTAGTAACTTGAAGAAATCAGTGAGGCAGCCATTCAAAGCCTGTGAGCATGGAGAACTTCATTGTCTTGCTATTTAGTTTCACTGAATTATGGTCTTATTGTGATGGGAGAGTGTTATTCAGGCTAAGGAACAGTAATAATAAACTTTCTTCCTTTTCCAGTGCAAAACATCATTTAGATGTTTAATTGCTTGAAAAAGTCATTTGCTGCCTTTTCTAGGTACATAATCCTTTNATATATATATATATCTTTTCTAGGTACATAATCCTTTAATTATTAATCAATTCATAATTCTGGACTTAAATGTGGCTTTGTGTTTGACTACACCAAATGTTATGGAGTATCTATTTCAAGTAATTATGAATAAATTTCTGTTGATTCTTTAAATATTTTTTGAGATCCTTGTAGATTAATTAGTCATTAGGTTATTCTTTTAACATATTGCTGAATTTGTTTTTGAGATGATGTAATCTATAATTGTCCAAATTCATAGAAAAACATAGGTTGCTTGCTCTATATTGAAGACATTTGCACTGGGTATAGGGTCAAATAAAGAGTATTTTGTTTCCTCGTGGTCTGGCGGATAAATACAGAAATAGGAAAACAACTCAGCAAGCAGATTATCCAAGCACTGCATTATTAGCCACAAAAGTAAATGATAGCTTGGAGGACCTTAGCATGAGAACTTTTGAGCTCCTGTTCACACCAACCCTTTGTCCTCTGGGCCAGCCTCACACACTCCTTCTAAAGACTGAGTCTGAGAAAACAACAAAACTCAAGTCAAAATTTTGTGTTCAGCCATCTAGAAAGGAACACAATTATAGCTATTTTTAAAGAACCTGGACAGATTAACATCTGAAGAGAAATGTTTACCAATATTTACTACCTTTAGCCCATGAGACCTCACACAATCTGTTTGGCAGGAGGAAGACACAGGATTGAAGCTAGTACTCGAGAAACACCGCATTCCAATGAAACTGAAGTGTTTTTAAGCAAAAATGCCCCTCCCTAAAGCGTGTGTTAGGACCTAAGTCTCCAGTGCCAAAGAGTTAGGAAATAAAATTCTTCATGCCTTTCGTACTAGCTTGGGACTGCTGAGACCAATGACCTGGTCTCATAAATGCTGAGATATGCTAACACATATTCACATAGACAACTTAGAATTGCTCTTAGGTGCCTTTAGTCTAGGTTCTAGGTATGCCCATCACTTTGTTAATATGTCAGGTCTTTAGATGAATTTAATATTCAATCTTAATCTGTTTTAAAGAGGATTAATAAATGAATGAAGTACTCTAGTGTTCTTTTATCTCAACATCACACTGTGTTCTAGTCATAACACACTGCTTCTTAGACAAATTGATTTTAATTTTCTTACTTTCATATTTCATTTATTTATTGAGTACCTTTTTGATTCAATTAAACCTAATTCCCTTCCCTGCTGTTAGTTATCAAACCTTCCCAAAACAGCATCATTTGTCTAATAAACATGATTTTCTAAGAATATGATTAGATAAGGCAACCTTTAATATATTTCTAAAGCTAGCTACCTTCTAAAGAAAATAATGAAATTTGAGCCAGTCATTTTGTCCATTTAGAGATACTGTCTAGAATTACTTTAGAAATTTGGTCTAACACTTAACTGTTAATTCATTGACTTAGTTTCTTTCCCTGTGAAAGAAAATAGATGAGCGAGTTCAAATTTACCTGGTGCTTGTTGAAGGAAGAGAATCAGAATCACCTGAATCTGGCTGAAGGAAGAAGGCCATGGCTGCATTGGCAAGTGTTTCTCCTAACAACCATGCTTGGCCCATCTGTGCCCCTTTCTCTGCCTCAAATTGGCATATTTCATAGCACATAATAAAGCAAGGTATCTTGGTGGGAGAGGGATTCAAGATGGACGCTGGAGAAGCGTTGGTTTCATCCCCAGGAGAAGGATGAATAGGATAGTGATTGCCTTCTAGGCTGATTTCGCCAAGCTGTTGCTCCTCCAGAGAGGAATGGAAGTTGATTTTCTCTTTTCAGTTGTAAACATCTGAGAGCAACTTACTTAAAACACTGACGTGCGATGCGCGTCCGTGCGTCCGTGTATGAGTGCGTATGCTCCCCTCATCTTTCCCTCCTGCGGTGTAAAAAGAGATTTTCCTGCAGTGTAAAAAGAGATGGTGTTTGTCAAAACAAACAGCATGGGACCGAAAACATTCCCTTTTCCAGATATTGTCTGAAGCTGGGTGTCTGTAGCTGTTGCAGCATTTTGGCTGACTGAGTAACTCCCTAGAAACTATGCTTAGGAGGCATTAATGACTTCCATGTGGGCCTCATCATATGATTTAAACCCACAAACACTTTAACATTTATAAACTAAAATTTAATATCCATCCAAACTAATATTTTGTTAACAGTTAGCATCAATGTCCTCAATGGAGTTCAGCTTCAATTTCCTAGCGCAGACTCTATCTATGGTAACCATACAATGTGTGAACTTACGCTGCAGAAGGGAGGAATGATGCTGTATTTATTATTATGACTATTATTATTAGTGGTAAATAGCATGATAAAATATTTCTGAAACCATTAAGATTATTGAATGGGGGTAAGCTGTTGTTTCTATATGAAAGGCAGACAAAAAAGAGGGGCTATCCATTTGATGGCCAAATTTTCATTTTAGATCACTATTAGGCTACTGGGCTTTGTGGCAATTTGTTCATCCTTGCTTCATTAAAATGTAATTACTTCTGATATCTCTGGCTTTATCCTTTTGGCTGGTTCTTCTATTAATTAAGCCCTGGGATCCTTTAGGACATGAATAAATCTCCACAGGACAATGTTAAGTTGAAGTCAAGAGGTTATAAAAGAAAATTAAGAGTAGACTGAGATATTTAAAATGGCTTAAAATATAGAAATGAGAAAAGGCAATGCATCTTTCTCCATCATTCTTTCAACACTATGCACATTATTTCTAATTTAATTTGTCCAAGAAAATGTATACAATCTCCAACAAGTGCTTTGTTTGTACACGTGTGTATGTATACTTATTCATGTGAACTTTATGCAGATTATTTAGCGGTGATATTAATTGGCTAATGTATTCACTTGAAACAGGTATATCACAATTATTACTGAAAATTTCAGTAGTCAGAACAGAATGTATATGTAGCTCCCCTGCCAGGCTTAAGAACTAAGTATTGCTGTTCTCCAGTAACAAATGCTGATTTAATTGGCAATGTGTAATGGCAGGTTTTTCTCATTGCCATTACATTGGAGACATTTAATACTGGGATTAAAAGCCTGGTAGTAATAAAATAAGAATCATTTACTCTATATTCATGTTTGTAATTTATTTAGTTTTATGAAATTACAAGCCTTGAAAAATTCTGAGTATTATGTTACATTCAACTCTTACTTTAGAAGAATGGAAAAAAAATATCAACCATGAACACTGAGTGGCTTACCTAAGTTATTAGGACCTGAAATGGCATAATTAGTCAGAATAAAAACACTTTAACTTTATGCTAAAAGTTAACAATATATTTCAACTTTTGAGTAAATGATTACATCCTGCCTTTTGAAAGGAAGAGATAATAAACAGTTAATTTACAAGAGTTTGGTATAAAAGAATGCAAGATTTTTCTATATAGGGGAATTCTTGACTCAAAATGTCTTCTGTAAATTATTAAATATAAAGGATATTAAGAACATAAAAATCTTGTTCTTAGTGAATCAAGACTTGGATCTGAGCAGGTTTTCTTATGATGTCAGTCATATTTCCATTGCTGTGACAAAGTCTCTGTGAATACCATCTCTCATAGATTCAGAGGTTACTGTTTCTGGTCAGTTGGCTGGATTGCCTTTGGGTCTCTCTGGTAAGGTCAGACAGATCATTATGGTGGGAGACATTGGTAGAGAAAACCTGCTTACTTTATTTGTGAAGCAAAGAGAGGCAGAATGAATGGGGCTGCTGTCCTAATCCCATATCTCCTGCGAGAGTACACCACAACTACTCCAATTTCCTTCCATTTGGTCTTCTCTCCTAAAGCGCAACGGTTGAGTTTGACCAGACAACTAGGAGGTTCTCGGTGATCTCAGTCTCAGCATCTGTTTGAACTGAGCTCCAGGGGAGAAGCTACGCTGCTGCATATTCAGAGCAAACTCTGGAGAAGCATGGAGAAAGCAGCGGCAAGAAAGACACTGCAGTCACCCAGGTGATGCTGGCAGGAAGCTGGAACAACGGTGGCCAAGGGAGCCAGTCAATTTAGGTTTCTGAGAGAATGCTAAAGCAGGGTGATAAGAATGTTTTCTTCACATTTCTTAGACATGGCTAGAGGATTAATCCCCTTACATCTTGCTATTTGTAAGGCCAAAATATAAATACAAAATTATAGAAGGCCGTACATATATTTATTTTACATAGCTGAGTTATTCATAGGTAAGGGAAATCTGAGATTCCTTCTCATGCATGTTGAAGTCTTCTAACCTCTTATGTGTGTCTGTAGATATAGTCTGGTTATTTTTGTTATTCATTTTTAATAATTTCTTTAACAATTTTATACATGTATATGATGAATTCTGGTCATTGTCATCCATACATTTTTTATTCTCCCTCTGCTAAGGGTCCTTTTCCTCAGAAATATCTTCATAGTGTTCATGACTTTTCATTTTATTTTGATTCATGGTCCATTCTTCTGGCTCTTCTATTTTTTCTGTAACTTCTTTTGCAATGTTGATCGGGAATTAAGAGTTGGATTTACTTATCTACTGTAAAAAGATACTTATATGTTAAGACTGATAGTAGGAGAATATGTTCTTAAATATCTAGAAGGCATATATATANTATATATGTCTGACTCATCTAAGTAGATGTAGTAGATTTTCCCTAGTACTTAAGACAAAGGATTAGAGCAATTTTCTAGGAATAGGCTTGGTTTCCCTCTTGTGGAACCTTTTAAACAAAGAAGGGCTGCTTACCCTATAACTGTTCTGCCATTATTGCACCAACCAGGCCTGACATCCTTTGCAGCTTCCTCCTATACTTCAGTGATTTCCTATCTGGGTAAGACCACAGATGTCATTGCTTACCTCCCAGTTTACATAATACTCTACAGCAGTGTGAATCCCAGCCCCAAGGGAGGAAACTCCAGCTCAGTTCCAGCTTGATTCCTCTATATTTTGCATCTTAGGGATGGTGCCTTTAGCCATAGGGTCTTATCAGCTATTTTTGTGTGCAACCAATAGTAATCATGAAGATCCCATATTGCTTTGGGGGCCCTCTATGGTCTTCTCAGACAAGAACTCCTATGAAAGCACAAGGTTTCAGTTTAGTGATCCATTACTTATTGGGCTATTACTTATAGTCTAGTCTTGCAAGGTATCTTTCTTCAAAACTTCTTTTATATTTTCAGTTGTACTATAAGATAAGTTCTGAGTCGCTTTCTCATACTTCATGTTGATGTAATCTTTCCATCACACCCTTGCCTATTCTCCCACTCCTGCCTGCTTTGAAACTTTATCTTAGTATTTCATCTTTATATCCTCATTTTTTAATCTATGTGCTAATTTCTTTAAGGCCATAACCTTCCATTAACATCTTTTGAGGCTGCTAGCTTTTTCCAGGTATGTCCATGCAAAAATACAGAATCAATCCTAGAATCTGCAAATGAAAGAAGACACAAGGAATTCATCTCTTTGAACTTGGGTTGCATCTTTACTAAGTATAATTTGTCCAGTTTCATTTGTTATCTGTAAATTTCATTATTTTTTTATAGCTGCAGAATATTCCACTGTCTATCACATTTTCATTGTATAGTCATTGATTGGTGGAAATGCAGTCTGATTTGATGTTCTAACTTTTGTTACTAGAGCAGCAATGAACATGGTTGTCCAAGTGTCTGTGGAGTAAGATGTAAATTTCGTTAGGTGTAGTCTCAAGAGTGATATGGTTGGATCATGTGATAACTCTAATTTCTTGTTTTCTGAGAAACTCCAAACTGATTTCCATAGTGACTGTACTAATTCACATATGAATTCCATACTTTATTTAATCAAATTACTTTCATATCATCAAATTACCTTCCTATAACAAATCTTCCAACTAACCTGCTACATAAATAGGCAAATATATTTTCACTTTTATTCCTTTGGCATAAAACCATGAGCAATTGTGATTCTTCACTCTGAGGACTTAGTAAGGCAAAATTATAATCAGAGCTTGATAGATCACACTAGATGTCAGAATCATGCATTTTTATGTATCTGTTTATTTATATTTTTTATACAGAATCACATATTGATATCTGTCCTTGAGTCGATATGTAGCCACATAAGATCCTGACCATCTGATCCTCCTATTTTACCCATCAAATGCTGGGGTGGCAGGTATTTGCCACTGCGCCCAGGTTTATGCAGTGTTGAGGATGGAGCCGGCTTTTGGATCATGCTAGGCATGTAGCCTACAAACCGAGTTGTATTTCTAGCCCAACCCTTAAATCTCTCTTGAGGTAGTCTGTCTACTGCCATGACAAAAAAAAAGACAAAAAACAAAACAAAACAAAACNCCCCCAAAAAAAAAAACGCAAGGAGCCATTTTTCTCTCCAGATCAGTAGTAAGAGGGCTAGGTCTGAATGGATCACGGACAAAAAAGCCAAATTACAAAATGCACCGAGAAACACCATAAAAACTGAAGTGTGTCCCAACTGGAGGTGATTCTGCTCCAGATTATGTTCACAGATTGCCCTCTTTTCCTCATCTCTGTTTAGGGGGTTGTGAGGAAATAGTCTGCATTTTTGGAGGACACCATTGATAAATACCTGTGGCCATCATCAGTAGAAAATTCTTGTATGTGTAAATTAGCAAAATTCCTGATTCATCTTTCTTTTCTGTATTTATTAATTGAAGAAAGCCAATAATTTTGATGGCAAGACCATGGACAGTGACCACTAGCACAGCCTATTAACTTTGTTTATTAAGACTGTTTAGGAAATACGGTCCCTAAACGGTGGGCCAAACTTTATTCCTAACATGGAGATAAATGAGAATAAACACTAGATATTTACAAATAAAAGAAGAAAGTGCATATGCACTGCTAAATTGTTTCCACAAAGATTACTTTGGCATAAAATTAGATATTTTTATGGTTTAGAAAACAAATGGAACATAATTGTGCCACTAAGACAAGAAAAATATATTTATTATTTTCCTTGAGTTACTTTTGAGTTATTTTTATTTCCTTGGGTATATTTTCATGCAACACTGAACATTTTTCTTAAGACTGTGTGTGTGGACCAAAATCTCTTTTGAAAACATTCTTATAGTTCATTGAGAAGAGGCTAACTCTGAATGAATGGGTGGCTGGCATTTTGATATTGACTTCATGAACACACAGTATTTTTACTCTTTAAATTATTATCCCATACTGCTAACATTTGGTGAACTTATCATGTCATTAATGCTTCCAGGGAAGCTCCTGAGAGCTTGCTGCAGTTGATAGTTCTCACCGTCCCTTTCTGCTAGGCATTAGTGAGTAGGCCTTTGATAAAACTCAGAAGCTAAGAATTCAGGAAGCATAAATATGGACAGAGTCAACCATGACACTGGTAATATCTATATTATGTGCACAGTATCAGAGATTATAATCTTATGCAGAAAACAAATTAGTGAACTAATTGCCATGCAGAAAGATACTGCAGGAGAGATGATATAAGGGGGGAGGGGAGAAAGCAACATTCTGAAACACCCAAGTCCTCATTACTATATGGTATCTATGTCTCCTTAGGAATTCCAAGAAATAAACTTTGGGATTATACATGTAAACCGTGCTAATGAAGAAAATAAAGCAGAAAATGTTAGTTATCATTAAACATAACACTTATTATTACTAAAAATATTGTGACCTTATAGACTGAGCTAGTCCATGCAATGAGTTTCCTAAAGATCTTCAATACAGATTTCTATCTTCTACTCAAATTGGCATTCTTTTCTATTGATGAGTGTGGCTGCAAAGTTTATTTAAGTTGTTTCATTACCCTGAATATTTCAGATAATCGCTATTAAATGTAGTAATCTCTTTTATATAATATGGCAGAGAGAATAGAAATTTAATCCATTCCTCAATTATTAATCAATTTCAGTGTTCATTTCCTAATAGAGAGTGCTTAATAGGACGGTGCTTGCTGTTCCTTGACATCTCCTCCTTCTGCAGCACTGACAAATGGGAATCAAGCTGCAGACCTAATTCTGATTAGCTGAAAATGTCTAATCATATTATTCTGGAGTGAGGGTAATTTCTACAATGGGATAATTTTTTCATAGCAGAGTAAATATTAAACCAGGATTGGATGTGGAGCTGAAAAAAAATTAAAAGAGAGACAAGAGAGGGGGATCAAGGTTTTATTTTTTACTTTATTTTTTGGTGTTATCAATATTCAGTAGAGACTCTAAGATGTTTATATCAAGGGTGAAGATTTCCGAAAATTTTAAGACTTTGGTTTAGGATGTTAAGGTGGAGGTGGAGTGGGCGACACTGCAGAAAGATTACAGTCATTTTTGCTCTTTTTATTTTCTTGTAGGTTTTGCCTCCCAAATGGGAAGAATATAATGGAGATAAGAACAGGAACAACTCTCCCACAGTCCCCTGTCTCTGCCAGGTGTTCCTGAGTGCAGATCCAACAAGCAGACTACAAATCATTCAGTCATTCTTACACTCTGTTAGAATATACATTCTCCACACTTCAAGGAAAATAAAATTTGTATGTTAACAGCTACTTTTAAATGTTACCAAAATGTAGAATGCCTTAGCTTCTTTTCCATAGCCAAAATCAGTTTAGCTCTTTTTGATAGAAAGAAGGATGAGACACTTTGGCAAGATTATAGGGAAGTCAGGCTGTTGTTGTCTACTTATAAGATGGTTTTACAACTTATGCTGATGTCACCAAAGTTGGTTGGTACGATTGTGAACATGTGCCAAGTCTCATTCTAGGCGACAGGTAGATCTGGAGGTAGTAAAATACGAACCTGAAAATATTTCTTAAATATCACTTTATATTCATTTAATAAATTAATTTAGAAAGTAAGGAAGTTTCTACATGGAGTGTTCATGCATCTTCGCCTTGGTTGATCATCCCCTTCCCCCACTTGCCTATCCTTTTCCTCATGGACCCTCTATCCTCTCTCATTCCTTCCACTTTGAGCTACTCTCTTTCCTATCCTCTCCCTTAAGGCCTTTTTTCCCCAGTTACAAAGGACACATTCTAGATTCTAGGTCTTCACCCATAATTTCTCCTACCTATATCCACACATTAAAGAGTTAGAAAGGATCTGATCTACAAATGAAAGAAAATAATATTCAGTATTTGTATTTCTGGGCCTGGGTTACCTCGCTTAAAAAGACATTTTCTAATTCCACTGAGTTTTCTACAAATTTCATAGTTTTATTTTCTTTATGGTGGAATAAAATTCCTTCGTGTAGATGAACCACCTCTTTTTGTAAACATCTGTTAAAAGTCTAAAAGTGAATAGGGATAAGAAATAGTTGAGAAAGACCTCACTTATCTTTTATTAAACAGTCTACTTTATTCAATGACTGACTTTGCTCTGTGATAAAATCTGTTTCAAAGTTTGCACTATCTTTAGTATAAAAAATATCTACAAGTATTCTTAAAGTGATGTGAGATCAATGTAAGATGGCAGTGGAAGAGGGGTGTTGTTCTTGGCTGTGTTTCCATTCCATTGGGGGAAATGTTTTTATGTTCAAGTATGCTTTGATAACCAAGGCAGGAAAATTTTCATATTTCAGAAATGTTTTCTATGAGAAAGGTTTTTTTTTTTTTTAAAAAAAGTACCTCATCGCTAATGTATTCAGTCGGCTCTCTGTGAACACTTTTGGGTGAGCTCTTATGGGCTTTTATTTTTGCTCTGCGGTAAAATCACTCCCCTGTGGTAATTTAGGGACAAGTTGCCCCTCGCATTACTCAGCCCAACAGTTTTTCAGGCAATGATGGCTTAGCTTGGCATTTCAAATATGTCTTTAAACTGTCTAAGGAGCTAAGGTATTTAAGGACGTGCTCTGGTACCAGGACCAGTAGCTAAACAAAAATGATTTTTTTCTTCTCAAAATCATTTAGGCAGCCTTTCTTATTAAACTTCAAGGAAATCAGAGGGAGTGATATGAATTTATAATCTACCTGTGATATTTAGTGAGAACCCCATGTTATGTTAAATATGGTTAATGAAAATTTTTCTTTTTTGAACTGATGAGCCCTTTCGATTTTCAGTCTGGACATGTTGTCACATAACTTATTACTCAAGTCAGTGTATTCCCAGAATACAGGAGAGCTCTTTCACAATGATGGGAGGCTAGAGAGCTTAGACAAGAGACTGTTAGAATCAGACCTGTAACCTACCCTATGTTTCATCGACAAAGAACTTGTCAAGTGACTTAATAATTATTGCACCAGAGAAAATAAGCAGATTGGCTATAATATTAAAACCACTTCCCCACCTTCTTGTTTTATCGCAAGATTATTCATCATCTCAGATGCAAGTTAGTTTGGGCAAAGATTTATTTATTTATTTATTTTGTGCCTAAGAGATGCTTTGAACTTGATCTCATCAGTCTAAAGTGAACATTGTCATTTCTAAATTCTGAGGCAAATAGCACTGCAGGAAACTCTAACTTCATGAGTGATTTTTGTCCATAAACAAAGGAGACAGACCTTCACCTTAAAAAAAAATAGTATTGGTTAGAAATCCCCCAGCAGATGGAAGAGAAGCTCACATCTAAGTCTTTGCAAAGCAAAAAGCAATCATTTGTTAAAGTCTTTCTCTTCTCATTTTGTATTCACTGTTTTGTTCCAATTCCCCTTTGTTTTATTTGGCTACTGGAGCCAGAGTGCCTTGCCTTTGGCAATAAAAGCTTATGAACAAACATTCTCTGTGCTTTGGAAAGCAAAAACGTCACCCCAGTGTGCACACCCAACTGTGCCCCTCTCCCAAGTCCTGATCCTGTTCTTAAATTGGAAGCGGAGCAGCTTGCCAACGTTGAAGGCTGCCAGGAGGACCGGCCCATATTGATTTGCTTTGGTTACCCTGTTTTTTGTCAGTTAGCGATCCTGTCACAAGCTTTGATTCCTCATTATCTCAATTGCAAATTCCACGAAAACATCGCCATGCTGGTAGCTCACCCAGTATTTGCGACCAACGCTTCCGGATCAATGTCTCAGGGGCACAGCCCTGCATTTCAATAATACAATTAAATTCCTTGAATGCAAGATTCATCCAGATTGTCGACTCTACATTTTCTTCACGTTCAGTCAGTGTTCCTGTCAATGCATAACGAAGGAGAGAGACTTGATCGTGAACCTGGGGGAAAGGTAATCAAATGTTGAACCTGCTGAGGCTGTTAGATGAAACTGTTAACAAGGCTTGCTCAAGTCACCAGGGAAATGCTGCTGGGATGGAGACTGGGGTTCAGTTCGGAACTGTGCAAGCAGGGTGAAGCTGGATGAGGAGGTCTCCGTGCTTGTTGTGGAAGGTGTGCAGCAAGCTTAACCAAGGATTTGTGTTTTCCCGCAGGAGTCCCTTTGGCAATAAAATATTCTGTGATTGTTGTTTCTGCTTCTTATCTGCCTTATTTGCCTGTGTCAGGACAGTCCAGTCTTAATACTACAGCTTCTTAGGGGTGTGTGAAGCCATTCTGAGCATTTCAAATATTTAACAGCAATTCTGGACTCTTTACATTAGCGTTTCCCATATCAAAGATGTCTCCAGTTTCCCTGGAGAGCAAACTCTCGTCCAGATAAGAATCACAGGACAGCATTTTTGGTTGGTTAAGGGTACTGACTCTTGTTCCAGAGGACTAGAGTTCTATTTACAGCATCCACTTCAGGAAATTCACAACCATCTATATCTCCAATACTTGAGATCCAGTACTGTCTTCTGTCCTCCATGGGCACTGGCACATTAGGGGGAAGGCAAACATGAAAAATAAGTATTATATTGGTTTATATGCAATAAAACAATGCAAGAAAAGGCAAAAGATGCTAACAGAAGGAAGGATTACATTGTCACATTTAATTCATTGGTGATGAAATCATTGATGATTTAACAACACATTTAGGAGAATAAAATGACCTTCTTCAAAGCGGAATGGCTAAGTTCTTATGGTGAGCTTAGTCCCTATCTATCATTTTTAGGATGGGTCTCTTTATTTGAGTTTCTATTGCTGTGATAAAAGCACCATGTTCAGGAAAGGCGGATACAGTGAAGCATCACTATTCATCATCAAGGAAGTCAGGACAGGAGCTCAGACAGGACAGAAACCTGGAGGCAAAGCTGACCCAGAGGCCATGGAGGAGTGTTGCTTACTGGCTTGCTCCCCCTGGCTTACTTAGACTGTTTTCTTACAGAACCTATGACCACCAGCCAGGGATGGCTACACCCACAGTCACGATTAAGGAAATGCCCTTTTGGTTTCCCTGCAATTAGTTCTTAAAAAGTCATTTTCTTAACTGGAACTCCCTCTTCTCAGAATATTCTAGTTCATGCCAAGCTGACAAAGCACTAGCCAGTGCAGGTGTGTAATCCCCATTTCAAATCCAGTACTATAGATGTATGTCTGACTTTGAATCAGAACTGGATTTTAGTAGTAAACAATTCAGACAACAGTCCTGAAAACATCACCTTCATATACCATGAAAAACTGGGTTGTGTTTTATACTTGACCAATAGTAACAAAATATTTTTAGAAAACATTTGTCTTTCTAATCAAAATGAGAAACATCTCTTGAGAGAGGCTTATTGTCCATTAAACTCTGTCTTCTTACAAGGTTCCTATACATAATGCATGATAGTAATCACAATGGAAGGATGATAATAAATACATTGTAAAAACACTAACAACATATTTATTGAAGCAACTCATCTTTAAAAAGAATGTGTTTCTGTTTGATATCACTTACTTTTGAATGTCAGGATTATAGAACAAACATGAATCTTTGGGCAGGGCACACAATATAAGACATGATGTCATGAGCACTCCTTTAATTGGCCTACTATGTGACTACATTCTAAGGTCATTTTATTATCACAGAAAAACGTTTTCTCTTGACTCTCTCTGTTCAGATATTGCTCATTATATCAAGAAGAATTATATTGCAAATAATCATGATCAGAATGGCTTTTGTCTGTGACTGAAGCTGAAGCCATCCAATTAATATATGGTGTTCAGGGAAAATAGCTCATTTTAAGCCAGGGTCTTAGGAAAAGAAAGGACAGCCTTTTATTAACTTTTTCCCTTGTCTCTAGACATATTTATTACATTCCTCTGAAGCAAACATAATAGAAGCACAGGCATAAGAGCACGTGAACCTCTTGGGCTGCTGTGAATGTAAATGACTCTAACACATGATAGGAAGCACTATGATTTAAATCCAAAAATGATACAATATTTATAAATTGTTCTCAAGAAATATCAGTGTTCAGTGATTAAAAAGATGATTATGCATGAATAAGATTAGTATATATGTTCTATATCTACATAAACAGCTGTGCATTTCAATTTGACTTATACCTTTTGTTCCTGTGGTCAGTGTTTGTTATTTAACTTGTTAATAAATGGAGTATATACCACTATGTTATAAACAAACAAAATTTCAGTAAATTTTGCTACTCAAACATTTTTCTAATTTTGTGATAGGATTTTTGTCATGCATGGTTTATAAAATATATGTGTTTATCGACTACTGTTTGCTGTGATTTTTATATCATTTACTATCTTAACTTTTTCCATCTGTATCACAATTTTCAAAGCCACTCAATATGAGATTCTTGGGGAAAGTTATAAAGTATGATTTTGGTTTATGCCAAAAACACTTCAGCAAGAGATAGAACACTATTAACATATTTCATGTACATGAAGCCCAAGAAAAATGGAATTTGGGCATAAACACCCAAGCCCAAAGTTCAGGATTTAAAGGAAGCAGAGTAAAAATCAGTTTTCAGGAAATAACTTAAATTCTCAGAAGATAGCATGGCAAATTGTGTCTTTAGATTTGAATAAATTAGGATGGTTTTGTAAGACAGATCATTGTTCTACTAAGAAACAAGCATCATGGATCTGACATATCTGGTCAGAAAGCAGTAACATGTCCAACATCTATGAATCTAAACAGCTGGAGAAAAGCTTTGTCTTATTGAATGATGAATATGGGGCTCCATGTCACACAATCACTGTTTTATGAAAGTCACTGATCCTTAGCAACGACCAGAAACAAAACCCATGAACTTGGGAACAGGGGAAATAATTCATCCTTTTCCTATTTGTCATAAAATTAAAATGGAAACCTGAGCAACTTTCAGTTTGCTATGTCCTTATTTCTATCTCTTTTTAACAAAACTTTCATCATTAACCCTGGAACGAGGTCTCTGTAACTATAAATAATTTTGAAATTTGTTTGAGTATGACAATTTCCATAAACACTAGAAATTTCTGGCAAGGCTTAGTTATAGGACATGAAGTAAGAGGGATATTATATATTTACTTTTCAGACTTCTCTGAATTTGGTAATACTCTTAATAGATTCATAATGGGGCACGAGGAAATGGCATAAAAAGGAACGGGGTGAATTGGGTCTCATGGTTCACTGACTGCATTGAAAAATGAGCAAAACTTGTAAAACATATTTTTGATTTGCAATTTGTGAATTAGTTCTGTTTATCTTTAAGCAAAGGAGATTGTGGCAGTGTTGATAAGGACGTTGTCATACATGTGGAAAGAGCTCATTCAATTTCTTTCCCTTTTCTGTTAAAAGTCATTATTGTGGGGGTGACATGCGCACAGCCAGTATTTGGAGGCTGAGACATAAATGTGTGGAGCCAGTTCTCTCTTTATATCCTTATATAGGTTCTGGGGACTGAACTCAGGTCACTACGCTTCTGTAGCAAAGCACCTTTCCCCCTCTTGCCAGACCTGGAACTATGTTGTGATGGGGTTACATATCATGATTTAGTTGTGTTTTTGTTTTTCTTATAATATTCTGGCATTGCAGGCTATACTAATGAGAGTAAACACTTAGTATGTGGTAATTACAAGCAGATTCAGGTTAGTTAAAGGTAAAACCCAGATCTATTACTTAAGATGTCTATGATACAATATTCCAATGTTCTTTTCTTTGTAGGTATCTGAAAAAATATACAAGAGCTTTTAACTCAGGATGTAAAGATTAAAGGAGGAGTAGGGATGATTGTTGTTTCGGTGAAGATGAAAAGAAATTGTAGTAGCATGAAACAAAACATTACAAGAATAAGTTGAATTTCATGAGTAGCCATGATCTCTCCCCTAAATTTCAAGACTGTAATTAAGATTTCACTCTGTGGATAAACTCTCTTTAAAGGAATCTTCTCTTTAACCAGTTTTTTTATTTCCTATTGTTTTCCCATAATGTCATACAATAGACATTGCTATTTATCTTATATTACGTGTGATGGTTTTGCCTACATGAATGTCTTTGTACCACTTGGTGACCTTGGAGGTCAAAAGACAGCACTGAATCTCCTGAAACAAATAGACATTTGTGAGTTGTCATATAACTCACTGAAATCATCCCTCTAGTCCCACTATATATCGTTTTATTATTAATGTTGTTGCTAGGTTGTATTAGAAATTTGACCAAGCCCATTTCCTGAAACCAAAAAGTCATTAATTCATTTTTCCTCCTTATCAAGTGAATGATTTCTAAATCAACACTTAGAACACAGTTGGATTTATCAGATTGCTATTAGACTTTAAATAAGTAATTCGAGATATACTACACCAGAACAAATAAGCAGAGAGCTTGACGATATTTCAAGGATTGGCAGAAACTGGTTTGCCTCTTGGATTTGTAGCCATAAGAATAGTATGAATGTATATGTAATTTATCCATTAAAATCACCGTTGTATTTCAAAATATTATGGGAAATTTTAAAGAGTCAGTATTTAGTTTACTAATTGTCTTACTATTTCAAAGTTATGCTTGATGGATTCATTAGTTTTATCTGACTCCTTAGTACTGATGACATGAGTTTAATGAGGTCCTTCACAGCTTACTGATGGGATTTGTGCTCTGCTCCAGTACCAGGAGGGGATTTCATGCCTGGTACTGTAATGGCAGTCAAAAGCCCATGCTGAGGATGTCAAAGGCCCTGTAGTAGAACCTGTGGTTGTTAACCTGCTAAATAGTTATATTCTCATAAGATCTCTTAAACATCTGTGCTTATATCCGAAGACCCGGGCTTCTCTCGTCCTAAGTCAAAGAAGATTCTTTTGCAGTGAGCAGAAGTTACTGGAGAGAAGCATAGTTGGTAAAGGTATTGAGAATAAGAGAGCGAGTTTCAGTCCTATATAGAACATCTTTATCAAACCCCTACCACCATGGTTCAGAGAGCATTGTGGAAGAGAAGGTACAGAAAACCTAAGAGCAGGGGATAGGAAATAGTGATGACATGTTGTCTTCTTGATATAGCTAATGCAATCAATGACGAACTCATAGCTACTGTAGTAACTCATATAAGACCTATAGAAGATCAAGCCAGCTAAAATTCTGCCATAAATGGGACAAAGAACCTTCTAGTCCCATCCCTCACTATTGTGTCAGTTAGTTGGGAGTTGCCAGGGGAGGGAGAATCACTCTCTTTTGTTGATGTGGCTACTGTTAGATTCCCCGTGATTGAGTGATTGGTTCCATATCATTCACACTGGGTAACGCTAACTGGTTTTAGTGAATTATCAAAAGAAACAAAAGAGCATAAATTGAGCAAGAGACATATTTGGGGAAGTATAAGAGATGTTAAAGAGACGAAATTAGGGTACATATGATGATATTTCATTATATATACATATGGCAGTCTCAAAAGTCATTAAAAATTAAGAAATATTGGTAATATTTTTTCCATTTAGTTATATAGCTGCATATCTGGAAACTAGCCCTGTGATTTTTCTCATTAAGAATTAAAGAATCATAGTGAAAGCAGAGTTGTCTTAAGGAAGCTTATTTGAACAAGCATGTTCCATATAAAGAACAAAATCACATACATGACAATGAATAAGAGTATAGAAATATGCTTTACCTTTGATTTCCATGACCTTGACCCTTTCACCAAAATAAATGGTCTCTATTATGGTGAAATATATTAGCAACTGTATGCTTCAGAAAATAAATTTATTCATAATATACAGCATATTACATATTAATTTAAACATTTTCTCATAGTCCTTAAATATATTTGCTTTATTAGACTTTGTTTCTTCCCTGACAATTACTGCCAGTTAACTGACATACTTGCAACTAATTCATGACTATGTGTAGCAGTTTTCTGGCATAAAATTATTACATTGCTGCCATATTTTAATTTGGTGCTTCATGAAGCACTTTGGAATATAAATTCTAGAAATCACTAGTCACAAAACAGTATTTAATGAAGAGATATACACTTGAATGACTTATGCAGACTGCTTTAATAGTAGCTTATTGTTAAGCTCAAAATAGCTTATGGTGTCTTGTATTACTACAACAAACTATTTCATCATTGTTTATATGCATTATATTTTATAAATTTTTATGGAATTATTACTCACTTGGGTAGATTATCTCTGGTAATGCTTTTATTTTATATTTTCTTTGGTTTCTTGTCATTTTATAGATGGTATACTGGGACTATTTAGTCTTTTAGTGGTAAGCACAGCTTCATATAGATAGCCAAATTTAGATTTTCCTTGTAATATATCTAACATGATTTTCAGGGTTCATCAGAGAAAGGGAAAATAGTATAATACTTTATATCTAGAGTTTTCCAGTTCTCACAGTGAATGACATAATTTTTTTAAATGGATTGACTTTCTATATTTACCACCTGTATGATGATATCAGTTTGTGCTCTAATGCACCCCAGACAATTTATGAACTTTGTGTTGCTAGCTGTATTCTGACGATGGTCAGAAACGAGAAATGCTATAGCACAACTACTAATGTGCTCTGAAGAAAGATGAAGATACTGTTCATGATTTGACTATAAAAGGAAAGTAGCCTGATGCTGCCTTAGGTACGAGGTGCTCCAGGTGACAAGGACTCTTCTGTTTCAAAGGAACATGTGTAGTGATATTGAGTACCAAAGCTAGACTATTTTATATTGGATAGACAAAATTTTGTTATATTGTATAAGTTTTCCTGGATTACTCATAGCCTTTCTGGAAATAGGGTAATGATTCAGAAAGTGATGTTTAGTTGCCGAGTAAAACGAGAAGAAAATTTTAGCGCCTCTAGTACAAGAAAAATACAGGAAAACTTAGAATTATATGTTTTGAGTAAAATGTTGTAGAGGTCATGTGTTTATGACCTATATCTACAAGGCATCATTCTATAGTTTGTTGATTGTAGCCGGTAGAAACTAAACAGATAAACATATTCCCAAACAAGTACAGATACATAGGGCTCACACATCTTACTACCATTGTGCTATAAGACATTGAGAGGTTTTCAAGTTTCATGCCAAACATATATATCTTCATTTCCTTATTTTGAGATGTGAAAAAAATATAAGAAGCTGAAGATTCTAACTCAGATCCATATGCTTGTAGGACAACTGCTCTTACTCACTGAGTTACCTCCAGACTCTCCAGGAGACATATAACTTCTTCTTTATTCTCAACTGGCTTGTAAGGGATGTGATTGTTTTACTTAGAAGGATTGAAGTTGCTTTTCTTGATTATTGTCCATGAATATCAACTGAATGTTATTATTGTATCATGGTTCTTAAATGCCCATTTGAGAGATGGTGTTTATGGAGAACTTCTTACAGTCTGTGCAGCATATTCTTCTCATGATATGACTATTACCTTTGGGTCAAGTTTGATCATCAAAGTTCTCTGTAGCATGTGGATCTGTATTATTTTGACCCCTCTTATACTTACTTTTACTGAACTATGCTTTAGCATTAGGTCACGGACCTGCATTGAAAGACTTTATTTGAAGCAGTGATGCCAGTGTGTTATGGGCAATGCAATGAGGTACAGGAAAACATTGAACTCTCTGTCACCCAGAGCTCTTCTTACGAGAAACCAACGAAGAAATTTCCCCTAGGTTTTGCAATCAAGAACAGCTCTGCTTCTACTGAAAAAGTGATTTGATTTTCTATTATGGTTCCTGTGATTCTGACCATGGATCATGTGTTGGTCACTAGGAAATGTATTTGAGAATTCTCATTCTCTGCTACCCTGTAATACAAGGCAGCATGTGTCTTTATTGTGCTTATTCACCCCCTGAGTTTATTATTTCCCCTTTGAAATGACTCCCTTAACTTCCCATTTTATCTTCTTTTAGTGAAATATTTTTTGTAGGGTGCTTCAGTACTTTTGTGAAGTAAGAATGTTGGTTTTATAGAAAGTTAGTATTTCAACCTTAAATATCTTCTGATATTCTAGATTATATTTAGATTTGAAAATTATGTATTATATGTGACATATAATGGCTTATTAAAATCCATCATACATCTATAACACACTTACCTTCATGTGGTTCCTAGTCAGGACTCATGCTAGAAAAATTATATGAAAGGTTCATTGTTTTGTCTTTCATTTTTTTATTGTAGGAATTAGCATTAGCTAACAATTTAAAAACATTCTATATATATATATATATATATATGTAAATGGAATTTATTATGTTACCTCACATAACATATTAAAGTATACTGTCCTCTGTTCTGAACATCCTAATATTATTTTGTTGATGGAGGTTTATGTCCTGCCTGGTCCCATAGCTATTCAGTTCCAAGAAAATACACAGAGGTCTACATTAATTATAAACTGGTTGGCCTATCAGCTCAGGCATTTTTTATTAACTAACTCTTACATCTTGCATTAATCCATAATTCTTGTCTGTGTTAGCCATGTGGCCTGGTCCCTTTATCAGTGACAAATTCTCGTCTTGCTTCCTCTGAGTCTGAGTGACAACTGCAGACTGAGCCTTTCTTCTTCCCAGAACTCTCCTATTCTGGTTGCTCTGCCTATGCTTCCTGCCTGGCTACTGGCCAATCAGTGTTTTATTAAACTAATACAAATGACAAATCTTTACAGGGTGCAAGACCATTGTCCCACAGTACTTCCTCCCCTTTTTTTTCTTTTCAAAACAAGAACTCAACCTGATGGCTCTTTATTTTTTTAGCTTTTTTCCTGACCATTATCCATAACAACTTATAACCAACACTCTAAAACAAAGGCAAACATCCATAATCCATTTTTTGGGGAATGTGGGCATAGTTTTCTAGGCCACTTCCTGCTGACTGGGGACACTGATAATCTTATGGGGACCTAAAGAAAATTTAGGATTATCATCATGTCCTGACTGGAATATTCTGTGAGCCTTGATCATATCAATCAGCAGTCTTGAGGCTGTTTTTATGTAGAACTCAGAGAAAACACCAACAGAGGTCCTCTGAAATATTGAATCATCTGAGACATCTACTCCTATTGGAGATTTTTCAAGGGGGGTCTTCCTTGATCAAATCTGATTTTTCTTAACCCAGAATGAATCCACAACCTCTGATTTCCTATGGAAACAAAAGCAAAACCTCTTTTCCAAAGTTACATATCTTTTGACTTAAATTTTGAAGTCAAGGCATTTTCAAAATATATACGTTGGATTAATCCAGCAGCATTTATAATCAAATATCTTTTAGCAGCTGTTGCTCTTTCTTCAGCCATCAAACAATTCAAAGACAGCATAATAACATACATCATCCAGATTCTTTGTGTATTTTTCATGTTTATGTGGCTTTATTTTAAACTCTAGTTTATTTATTTATTTATTTATTTATTTATTTATTTA
>LOEQ01000251.1:59247-70536 GCA_001685075.1 Bramus lutescens | reverse complement strand
TATCTATCTATCATCTATCTATTTTTGGCCTAGAAACATGAGAATACTGCCAGAAGGTTTCTCTAGTAGGTAGGCAAGTTGTCTTAGGCATATCAGACTTTTGAAGAATATTGATTCATAACCTAGATACCCCTAAAAGCTTAATAACTATACATTTCATTCATGATATGTTCAACATTGTTTTCTTCATAAGGTTTTCCAGTCATAGAATTTATCAGAAAAAGAAAGACTTCTCTGGTTGTCTGTTTTCCCATTCACTTATTTCTTCAAGCATTTTTATGATGAATACTTTAGGTAGCAGGAGTTTAATGGTTAAGTCTGTCACAGATGAGATGAACAACCTGTGACAACCATCCTACTCCTGAGTTTGTCATGAGACAGCTGACTGATAGAGAAAGCAATTCAGGAAAGCTGAAGGGAAGGCTTGTCTGTAGTGAGCTTTTGTTATACAAAATGTATAGTGCTATAGTATGGCTAACTCTAGATTTCTTATCAAGAATATTTCACACATTGAGTTTAATTCTTATTAATTTCTACTTTAACAACGAACAGTATATTCTTCTCTACATAATTTCAAAGATCAACATGATATTTTTTTGTCTCAAAACTTTTTAAAGATATCAGAAATAGCCAAGAACATAGATCTCATCTTAGTATTTTTATGTTCTTATGATTCTTCAATTTTTAACTTTCTGTTGTGATATTATAATTAATGATAAAATCATTGTAAAATATCCAGTTTTTAATCTATTGCATGCTTTTATTATACAGACTCATATACAAAAATATTCATGTGGAGGAAACTTCAAGCCTTAAATCCCAAACTCAAAACACTCTTGTTCTTAGGAGTTACTAAACCATCCTCTACCTGGCATAGTTTATATTTAACTGTATATAAATATATTTGCATAAATATTGATATATAAATTGGATTTGTGAAAACATAATTACTATGTATATTTACTATCATCTCTATTTTTCTCATTTTGGAAGTTATAAGTCTATCAATATCACATAGTATTCTTATTATATATTAACTTCCACCTGATCAATTCTTCAACACAAAAGATTTGACTTGATTCACAATTTTGCAAAATGATCATAACAAAATTTAAGTTTTCTACAGTCATCAAATCCCAGTAGTGAAAAGAAAGAGGAATGATGTAATCTATGAGGAAACACTCTAAGCATTCATAGAAGCCAGAGGGATTAGCACTGTGCTTTGGGGAGTATCCCTACAAAAGGAGTTTGGAAAGATATTGTCCCAAGACTAGATTATTGTCTATTGTTTCAGCTCTACCCTAACTCATCCATCTACCACCATGCTCATTTTCCTTGAAGTTGGCTACCATTTATTACTTATTGCCGTGTTCAAGAAGACAAAAAGGTGCCTTTAAGAGCTTGCATCTATTTCCCTTTATGGGACATTTCATTACAACTGTTACTTCATTAAATTATCATTATTATTTTTAGACAGATTAGATTAGAGAGAAAAATTGGGAGGGACTTCTTGGCAGTTTTCTCAATATGACTTTTTCAATATTCTTACTGAAGTTATCCCTTTCCCACTAAACTGTTGTTCTCTTCATAGACAGTAGGGTCTTTCCTTCTGGCTTTCAGTCAGGGACAAACTGTGATTTAATTGAGAGGAAAAAAGCAAACATATGTCATATGTAAACCTTGGTTATGTACACAGATGCATAAAAGTGCTTCGCCATTGTCTCCCATGGTCATGGGTTCACAGAACACTTTTACAAAGCCCAGTGCCAAGACTGGCCTTCATTTCCCTGCATGCAGTATATCACTGCTAATGACTTTGTCTGACCTGTAGTTTTCACACTGTTCACTGCTCCCTGATCTTCTAGGACAAACAAACAAGCTTCTGAAAATACCTCTCTCAGTTTGAAGGACAATTAATGAGACTCTACCAGAAAGGTTATTATGCCTGTTTTCTGGCCAAAATCCTTTGAATCATCCAAAGGGAAGCTAAGTATTATTTTGACATTCATTACTCTCTGAGCACTGACTATGTGTTTCTGAAGATAAGACTGGCAAACAGCTTCCACAGCCGGATCTGCTCAGCATGACAAGGGTTTGTGAAAAGGATTCATCTGGTTTGAGTTCTCCTGCCCTTACAGCATGCAGAGTTCCGCTGGAATTTGAAGCTGGAGTAGTATTTCTCTCCAAAGGCAATTAACTGTCCATGACATTCCAAAGTTATTATGAGTTACAGTAATCCATTTCTGAGCCATTGTCTAATAATATATCCAGTGGTAGGGTAACCCAGTAGGACAAAACAGTTGTTAATCCACTTGATAAAATGGAATTTACATTTGTTAAAGGTGATAGTCAATTACCAGGTCAATGGGATAAAATTTTAAAACAAAACCTATCTTTGAAAGCAAAGTAAGGAAGAAAAGTTAGCAATTTATTTCACAGTACTTAGGTTCTTTTCTGTATACCATGCTTATATTTCCTTGTTGGTATTTTTTGAAGTGTGTGAGCTTTGGTTTTCTAAAGTTGTTCACTGCATTTCCTACGTTCTTATTTCTGCCGCTTTCACTCTCCTGGTAAGTTCTGTGCTCCCTGGTGCTGCCTTTGAACTAGTTAGAGTAAGTTCTAGCAGTCAGCAGTTTGCCATGCTTCCTTACCTTATGTGTCCGTTTTGTAGCCCCTGATAGCCTGCCCCAGACAGCACATAAAACAGGTGCAACAATTGCGGCTCCCCTCCCGCTCCACTGGCTGTCTCCATCATTTCTTCTCCATTTGTTCCTTAAGCTCAGCTCCATAATGCTGTTTTTACAGAGGCTGTTCAAACTTTAATGAGGACAATCAGTGCTTGCTCTCCCTTTTCAAACAATGTATTAGAACTCAGAAAATACAATTTCCAACCATGCTGATCGAGTAAACACAATTATATTAAAACTGAGAATTAAAAGCAGTTATCCTACAAAATTAATACCCGAAGTTTACAGACAATCAAAGACCAACTGTCTCTGTTTGACCATTATAAATCCTGAATTGTTATTCAGCTGTGAGGACCTTGCTTTAGAAAGTAGAATTCAAACTCATTTGCTCATTTTCCACCATAAGGAGACCAACTATAGTTTACTTTCTGCAACACTGATCAAAATGAAGGTAGCTTATCATGGGTGTATAATTATAAGCTCTTTAAAAACCTTATCATTAATGTTTGAAATATATTTAAATACAAACATCTATGTGATGAAGCTCAGTTTGCATGCTGTATTTGTTTAACAAAAGGCACAAGATGAAAGTTTGGGACACTGATATTTGAGCATGACCAGGAACCACATTAATTAATGTTCCTCAGTGATACTTTTTACTTGTTTTTATTCCTTTATTTGATGATCTGGTAACAAAACCAGCTTATATAATGGAGTTTAAAATTAATGTTTCTTTTCTAAAGTTAAATTGAACATAATTTTTTTAAAAATCAATATATTGAATGTAAGGATAGTCCCTTGTCTACAATGAATACTTTTTCTTTATGAGCTCTCATTCACATAGAGTGATCACCCCTTTTTCTTCATAAATTGAAGAAATTCCTGGATCATGAATAAATCAACTTTGTTTTCTACGTCAGTAATGCTACATTCTGATTCTAGTGTGGTCATTGGGCAGTAGTTTCTTGTATATTGTAAGGATTAATATAAAACAAGACCCAAAACAGCTCAGAAAATTTTTATTTCCTCTGACATAATTATGACTCATCAGCATGGTATCAATCCTTTCCCAAAGCATGACTTTGCAAAAATTTCACTTAGCAGACAAAAGTGCTACTATCTACTGCATTATTGAAAGCGATGGGGTGGGCCAGACTGAAATTGGGAGAACATTTGTTGCATGGACATTCCTCTCCTCCTTCTGTCTTAGTCTGGCTCTTTTGTTGCCCCATGATTTTTCCTACTGCTTAAACAAGGCTGCTGCTTCTCTGTAAACCTTCATGTATGGGAGGCCTTTAAGCCTGGAGTCACAGCAAAGAGACTGTGGAATAGTCCATCTTGGTCTCCAGTTTGTTAGGTAAGGTAACTTTCTTCTCCGTCCAAGGGCAAGATTGTTTTTCAGTTTTCAGTTTCCTCGTCTTTTACAAACAGGAGCCAATTTCTAACTTTGATGATTGCTTTCCTCTTATCTAAAAGGCTTGTCTTTCTTCCAGCCTGTTCCAGTCCCTCATACGGAGTCCTGTCTGCACCCACACCCCCAAGTCTTCATAGCTTCTACCACCATCTACTTCCCTCAGTGTTTTCCTCTTCTTGGCACTTTTCGCCTTCACATATTCTAGGTAGACTTCTTAGAGTCCTGCCAGAGCCCCAGTTCCCTTCCATAGCTCTCACTGCAGGTGATGGGGTTAATAGAGCTGCTCCTGTGTTCACATCCTTCTACCCCCACATTTGCACTTCCTACCTTGAGACTCATAACTTGCTTCACGTTATTCCTGCTGTCATTTAATTTTCAAATATAGTCTGCAACTTTGTTATCAGTATTCTTGTATTTATAGCAGCTGACAGCATTAAAATGGACTCAGACTGTATAGGAAAGACTCACTGTAGGCAAGCTGCTCGGCTCGGATCTCTACTCTGGAAATGGTGATAAATTGACCGTATAGGTTACCACAGATATTTATCAGTTTTCTCTGCCTGTCACATAAGAACTAAAACAGGTAACTTGAAAGGAGTCCAGTTTTTGTTTGGGTTCCTAGCATCAACAACTCAGAACATAGTTGTTTGAACTTAGTTTAGTCTGTGGCAGAACAGTTCATTATGGCAGGGAATAGGAGGCTGTGATGTGAGGTGGTGATAAACAAGAAAGTAGGCTCCAGGGACTAAACATTCCCATCAAGGGCGTAACCCCAGTGACCTAACTCCCTTCTACTCTCACTGATAAAGCTTCTCCCATCTTTCCACAGCACCACTGACTGGGAACCAAGTCTTTAGCATACCCTAAATTATAGATACAGCCATAGAAAAGGTCAAACTCAAATAATACTCAGCCTTAGATATGCATCTCATGCTCTTTCCCTCTTTGAGTTACGACTCGGTTTTTCTCTGCCAGTTTCCTACAAGTTATCTACTCAATGGAATTAGCTAAACAGTGTTTTGTTTATTTTTCTTCTTTTCTTTATTTGTTTCTGCAACATAATATTCTTATTATATATTTTGGGAATTTTCATGCCTTTCCTTTTGCAAGATCTTTCTTTTAGAAATCCTAATATGACACTGGCTTAAACTATGTTCTCTGCATAAGTATCATACAATAACTGCTTTTATACGTCCCTGTTCTCTTAAGCAATACCCCTCTTAAGATATGCTCTAGCCACATGACAGATTCTCTTCTGCGCCATGATTGTGTATTGCCCCATAACATAGTCTTAGAGTGAAATTTCTCATTCTACTGTACCATGAAATACTGCTCTGCCTGATTTCAATTTACAGAAGAGAAAATTAAAACATATAGATGTTGTAACTTGTGCAGGTCATGTCTACTGAGAACAGGAAACAAGATCTAGTTCACTTGTTAACTGGTCTTTCTAGCTAGCATATTAAATTATAAAAGTAAACTAAAAAAATAACATCAAAAGTCACTGCAAAAATGGCCATTCCCTTCAAAAATTGTGATGTATTTTATGTGTGCCCCTGCTAGGATTTTGGTAGCAACATTTATATGATAAGATTTTGGAAGCAAACCTTTATCTTTTTATGTGGTGTTTTGAATGAGTGCAATGTACTCCCATTGTATCTGGCATTTGAATGCTTGGTCAACAGTGGATGTTTGTTTGGGGAGGGTTAAGAGGTACAGCCTAACTGGAGGATGTGTATCATGGGGAAAAGTTTTGAAATCCTAAATGTTTCCACCATCTTGAATTGGATTGTCTCTCTCTGTTTCCTGTATGTCCTTCCAGAGATTAGTACTCAGCTGTTCCTGCCACCATGAACAGTGGCTGCTGCTGTCCTTTCCTGCTGTGTTTGGTCCTGAGATTCTACCACCCTGGAACTATAATCCCCAAATAAACCTTTCATTCTGTGAGGTATCATGGTTAGGGTTTTTTATTAGAGCAATAGAAAAGTAACTAAACACATTTTCCATGAACATAGTTCATTTTGTGTTTTAACTTTTTCTGTTTTTATAATAATTATTTGCCCAACAATTTCTTTTGTCATCATTAAAATAACCTAATTTCCATACATGCTACTTGGGCTAAAATATATTTATCTGGTCTTGTTTGACTCAGTACCTTGGGAGCCACCAGTTATACTGATGTTGAAAGTGATGCATCAACTGTCCAAAATGAGCTTTTGAGTCACTAAAATTTTGAGTATGTTACTACTCATAAAAGAGCTAGTGAAATAAACAGTAACTTTCTTAGGACAGAGGTATATTTTTTTCTCATCCTTAAGAAACTAAAAATATTAGAGTAGAAATTGCAAATAGTAGTACCTCATAATTGGTTATGTAACAGGAATAAATATAGTACTTTAATAATTAATCATGGAACAGTTTGTTAATAAGTTTAAAGGAATATCAAAACAACTTACTTTCAGTAAAAATAATTGAAAATCGTTGTCTTTTAGCATCAAATACAAAGTATAAGAGTGTGAATGGGGAGTTGTTTACTGAAATATGGACAAAATATAAGTGAATATATCTTTGTGAAAAAATGATTCCCCTTTATCTTCCCAGCACCTACTAACAGTGTATAGTTCCTCAGTGAGTGATGGAGCCTCATTACTCCTTTCACTATGCATGATGAAATGGTAACAGGGGTCAAATTTATGGACGTCTTATGCAATTAGCCACAGTTGCAATCAGTACATGGGTACAATGACTACGTCCTTTCTGAAAGATAGTATTTTTCAAACTCTTCTTCAGCCTCTGGCTCTTAAAGTATTTCTACCCCTGTCTTAGTTAGGATTTATATTTCTGTGAAGGGTCACTATGACCTCGGCAGCTCTTATAAAGGAATCATTAAATTGTGGGCTGGATTATATTTTAGGAGTTTAGAGGATTATCATCATGGTGGGAATCATGGCAATACACAGTGCTAGAGAAGGAACTGAGAGTTCTCCATCTGGATCTGTAGGCAGTAGGAAGAGAAAGTAAGCCACCAGACCTGGATTAAGCTTCTAATACTTCAAAGTCCACCCCTAGTGACCTACTTATTTCAACAAAGCCACACATCCTCCAAAATGCCAGACCTCCTGATAGTGCCACAACCTGTGAGCCAATTGGGACCACTTCCATTCAAACAGCCACATTCTACTTCCTGGCTCACCTAGATTTGTAGCCATATCATAATGCAGGAATGTATTCAACCCAACTATGTAAGTCTCTAGTCCATTGTAGTCTAAACTGTTGTGGGATCATCTTTTAGTACATTGTGAAGGTGTGTTTTTGCCAAGGCACCATCTAATTGCTTTAATAAAAAGATGAATGGACAATAGCCAAGCAGGAGCGAATTGGGGGGGAGTTCTGAGAAAGAGAGGATGAGGAGATGAATCTAGGCATGTAGAGACACCAGTGATATGTGGACCAACTCAGATGTACAGAATGGAGGAGAAAAACAAAGTCACACAGCAAAGCAGAACATATATTCATAAAAGTCGGTTATTATAGGAGTTAGCTGGGGACAAGCCTAAGCTAAAAGCCAAGCTTTCATAATTAATAAGAAATCTCCACGTTGCTATTTGTGTGCTGGTTGCCCCAAAAGAAAGTCAAACAACACTCAACATGGTTTAAAAGTCCGTAGTTCAAAGTCTCTGATACAGATGGCAATTTATAATCACCTATAAAATCAAAATGTAAAAGCAGATCACATACTTCCAACACACATTGGCACAGGATAAACATTACCATTCCAAGTCAAAGGAAAGAAAATAGTGAGGATTTACTGGATCAAAGCAAGAGCAAAAACTAGCTGGGTAAACTCTGAAGTCTGAATTTCCTTGTCAGATGTCAAAGCGCTCCTCAGATTTTCAACTCTTTTCAGCTTTGTTGACTGCAAGATAATTCTTCCTCATGGGCTGGTTACTCTCTCTTTTAGCAACTTTCCTTGGCAGTTGTCCCATAATCTCCAACATTTTAGGGTCTCCAAATCAATCTAGGCTTCACCTTCACAGCTTCAAGCAAAGGCCTCTTTGGGCCTCCAAACAGGAACAGCCCTGCCACACACCTGGCCACAGTACCGTTTCTTAGTCATGAAGAGAGATTCCAAAACCTCTTTCTTCTGTTTTTAAAGTCAGAACTATTTGGTCAAAGCTAACAAGATCTAATGCTTGCTGGGCTGAAACATAGCCACCTCATTCAATCACATCTTCACCATCTTTCTCTTTTCCATGTTTTCCTTCACTGCCTAAGATTGTCTGTTCTGAAACTTGCTCTGTAGGCCAGGTTGGCCTTGAATTAAGATATCTGCAAGCCTCTGCCTTTAGAATGCTAGGATTACAGGGATTCTCTATCATGCCCAGCCTTAAGCTGTTCTTTAATTCTTTTGAATTAATTGGAAGCTCAGCTGGTTGTGGTCTTGCCCGTACATCATGACTGCCTTTATTCCATTTAGTTTCAGGCTTTTTATATTATGTTTAACTCCTTGAGCACAGGGCTTGGATCCATTACCCTTCCTGGTGTCCCTTTTCTCTTCAAACTGTACATTTTGCATTTTTCCATGCACAGATTGTTCTTTTTCACTGTAGATCTGTATAAGACTGGATAAGTCTGGTGGCTAGTAACAACACAACACAGTCAAAACTAGGCTGCTTTAAAATGTCCCGTGGCAATGCTGTTAATACAAAAACACATCAATTTGGCCTCAGGCAGATTTTTGTGGACAAGAGCATCAAACAGCCAAATTCCTTGCTACAATATCACAAGAATATCCCATAGGCTACTTATTAATATTCCTCTACTCTAAAATCTCTTTAGAAAGGCCATCACAATCTACATTGCTCTTAGCAACACTGTCTTTCATGTTTGTACTAATCTGGTCCATTAAGTCCTTTCTTAATCCAAAGTCCCCTTCCTCCAAACAAAAGTTACATGATCAGGCCTGTCATAGTAATACCCCAGTCCCTACTACCAACTTCTGCCTTACTTAGGGTGTTTCTATTGCTGTAGAGACACACCACGGCCAAGGTAACTCTTATAAAAATATTTAATTGGGGATGATTTACAGGTTTTAGAAGTCAAATCCATTATGATTATGATAGTAAGCATGGATGCATGCAGGCAGACATGTTGCTGAATGAGGAGTTAAGAGCTGTATAGCTGGATCACAGGCAGCAGGAAGAGACAGTGAGCCACTGGGCCTGGCTTGAACTTCAAAACCTCAAAGTCCTCTCCCACTGACATACTTCTTCCAACAAAGCTACCCCTACTCTAACAAGTCCACACCCCTAATAGCAGCACTCTTTATGACCATAAAGGGGCCATTTCAAATCTCCATACCATCTCTTCCATGATGTGCGCTGAGCCTTAGAAGATGTGTGGCATAGATGTTCTATTTGTGGATGAGAAATCAACAGTAAGTGATTTACGAAACTTCAATGTCTCACATTAACCACAGCTCACTGCCAAAAGAAACTTCTTTGACAGAGACTGAGAGCAGCAGCATCAGTGAATTTGTATAGACATAAGGATTACAAAAACTATTTGACATGTTCTAGTAAATAACTCCCTACTTACGTTCATGAATAAAAGTACAATTAAACTCAATAGGTTAAAAACAGAATATAAAAGGAGATCAAAGTAGGAGTGGAGCTTGATAGGGAGAATTGTTTCAGCAGAAGAGAGGAAGATAAGAGATGGAAACAGGTAATGTGTAAAATGCCTAAAATTCTATATGCACATGTATGAAATATCAAAGAATAAAACAAAGAAATGCTAAAATAGGCAGGTACAAATCTAAAACATTATTGAATAAAGTAAAAAATAGAAACAAAATAAGAATGTGTTAATGAATTTATTTTTATTTTTGCTTTTAATTTAAACTAATAGACTTTATATATTTTGTGTGTATAACATTGGGATCATTAGTTTTTCTAGTATTTTTGGGAGTTTAAATGTTTTGAAAAGTACATATTGATACTCTCATTTGAAAGTGACAAGGTATTATTAAATTTAATAAATAATTTCTCTGTGAAGAGAAACCTCTGACAGTAGAATTTAGTTGACCATATTGCACCCACACATTATGCTTAATGATTAACCAGGCCTCTAAATCTATGTGCTAATGAATTCAATATGTGTGAAGAGGGAATAGGTAAACCCATAAAACCTCAAAGCTTCAGCGGCTGTGAGTCTCTGTGGTGCAAATCATCATATGGATGGCAAGCTTGCTTCCCTGGAGTAAACAAGACATCTTATCTACTCATCTTCAACACGGCAAAAACAAAAAAACGAACTCTCAACTTTCCAAAATTTAAATTATACCTAAACAGTAACCAAACAAATCAGTGTAGGTGGTGTTCATGCAGAGTAGACTCCTGCAATGAGAGCTGGACCTCGGAGTTTTCTGTCACTTGAAAGGAAGAATGGCCTAGTGTGCAAAGTTAAATACTGGCAGTTCCAATGTTGGTTCTCAAACAACCATATCATAAATTACATTAACATGAATCTGTCTAATGCTACCTTGATCTGGGACTTGGAGGGCTTTAAATGTGGACATAGGATTCCTGGTCTTGCTATTGGTTGTTTAAATCAATGTATCTCATTTCTGTAAAAACTGAGAGGCTGAAAGGTGATTACTAAACACTGAACTTAAAATATTGAAACTAATTAATGGCACTTGCAGTTTTAATAGTTACACTGTGATCACACTGTTGCCCATGAGTTTGACACAAATGATTTGTGCAAAGTTCCTAAAGTTCTGTGAGCCTTACTATTTTTAGGAAGATGATATCGCTGAGACTATCACATGCAATAACATATATAAAACAAGTTTAAATATTTATGTGTACCATTTTATTTTATGCCTAGCCTGAAAGTGACCATCAAATATATTAAGTATATTCAAACTGCATGGAGGTCATAGTACACTCCTCCCTCTCACATACCTCTCAGTCTCCTTCATCTTTGTTCACCCATTTTTAACTATTCATATTTTTATACCATAATACATCCTAAATTATTTCTAATGTATTTATCTCTAAAGTCTATTAAATTGAAAAGTCTTGTTATTAATGGAAGTGTTCTTAAGAAAACAGCAAAAAAAAGCAACTGTGGGCAATACTAACACTTTATTTATTTATTTATTTATTTATTTATTTATTTATT